>JABGLZ010000088.1:0-81718 GCA_014705045.1 Colletotrichum theobromicola | reverse complement strand
GGGCGGGGAGGTGGATAATGTGATGATGATACCTGCTGCTGCTTCTTTCTTGTATATTTTATGACGTCTACCTGCCCCGTGACGGCCGTAGAGGGAAACTTTTTTTGGTAGACCAGTGATGGCAGCACCTCTTGATAGAGAATCTCAAAATTGCCAGCGGGATGGGCTGTCCCACCCTAACACCATGCAACTGTGCCGGTGAGAAGAGTATGTACGTCCGTTATGGATAGGTACCCGGAGATGTGTACAATACAATGCCTGTTTGTTTGTAACCCCCTCTCCGCTATCTGAATCGCTTCGTCATTTCCAAGGCAAAGGAAATTTTCCTACGGAATCAAGCAAGCACTGAATAGAAACAGTCTTTGGACAAGGTACCACGCTTACAAAAACTCACAGGTTGTATCATACCATGCAACTAGAAGAAAACGCCAACGACTGGGACATTCCGCGACCGCCACGAAACCCACGCACAGCTGCAAGTCATATCGCATTCCTTCTAGACCTCTGAACTGGTCGTGGGAAAATGTCTTGATGTGGCGCTGTGGTCTCGGGGCGCTTCAACACGTGTGCGTTTCTGGTGTTAATGTTCTCCCCAACACGGCTGACTCAATGCGGCGCAACATACGAGAGAGACGCGGGCTACACACTAGAGTCTCCAAGTCACGGAAGAACCTCAAATTGATAACACTCTAGCGTTAGGGAGTCCAGCCTACCATGACTAACCTCGGCATGGCTAGAATTTAAACCCAGGCTGCAAAACGCCTGAACTTCCATTTGTCACATACAGGCAATCCAATCATTAGACCAACATCGACCGAAAGTTTGTCCAAACGGAGGGTATATTTCCAGGAAGAAAAAAGGGCTGCTATTCTATGTGCTCAGCTTGCGCAAATTCAGGGTGGCACAGCATCCCCGTACCACTCAACACTCCACGTCCACGTTCCAGTCATACATCAACGTGTCGCCGTACACCATCACCGCGTCCGCTTCAGGCAGTCTGTAGGAAATAAGGAAAGAGGCAAGTCGCCGGATCAGTAGTCGATCAGTCTCAGCTTTTTGCCAATCTCCCTCCGACGCGCCTGTACCGCCGCACGCTCCGAGGGTTTCGTCTCCCCGTTATCAATATTCTCGCCACGGGCCTTGAGCGCTTGGAGAAGCATTCCGGCGTCAAAGAAGCCATCTGTAGCGGCAAGTTAGCAAATACTTCACTGTTTTGTATGCCACATTAATGTACTTACATCCGCCAATCTCATCGTCCTCGCTAAGGGCGATGCTTTCCTCAGTCGGCGACTGCGTTCCTGTCGAAGACCTTGCGATTGAAGGTTTAATGGCATCTTGAGCGGTGATCAGGCGGCCGCGGGACTTGATCCCCTTGACCGGCTTCGGTCGCGGCTGGTCGAGCTCGCGGGCGCGCGTTTGCCTGACGCCCGTGCCGCGGCGGGATGTGATTCGGAGGATGCGCCTGACTTCCAGCAGGTAGCTCTCGAGAGTATCGACGAAGCGCTTGGTCTGGCGATGCTTGCTCGAAACACAGATTGCGAGACCCTCGTCCTTGATGATGTAGCCGATGCCGAACCCATCACCGGAAGTAGGCCCGAAGCCAAAATGTCGCAGCGATGGGTTGCCGCAGTTGGAAGTGGACATGATGGTGTTGTTCAGCTTGTCCCAACCGCTGTCGGCAAAAATTTGCGGCATCGAGGCTTGACCGTTGCCGTTGCGAGAGTTGGTGCTGTCACCGCGCGCGCGGCCCGTAGACTGCACATCGACGCCGTTGAGGGAGAGGACCGAATCGCGTCCGGGGCTTCCAACGGCAGAGCCCGAGTCGCGCTCTGAATACCCGTCGATTGGGCTGGAGTAGCCGTTAGTGCTCGTGCCACTGAGCTCTTCGTCGATGGAACGCTGCCAAGTGCAGAAGAGGGCGTAGAGATGGCGATCGCAGCCCTGCGCTTTTGCGCACTCTCTCGTGGTGTTCACGTGGCGTTGGCATGCCTTTCGTAGCGCCTCAACCTTTTGCTCGGCCGGGTTGTCAGCCCAGAAGGTCTGGACGAAGTCTACTGACGCGTCGCTAACGCTTCGGATCGCTTCGGTACGCCCGTGGAGGAAGATCTTGGTCATGGCGGGCTCGTACGTGCACTCCACCCGGCCATACAAGCCGTAGTAAGCAGCCTGGAAAGCCATCTGAACAAAAGCGTCTGGGGAGAAGCCCATCGATGTCATGAAGTTCTTTCCATAGTGTTTGAAGTCCAACGTTCTGAACTCGTTTTGTTCAATGAGATCTGCGAGTCTCGATTCCGCGAAGCGCACAGCTATGCTCAGCTCAGGGCTCAAATCCCACTCGAGCTTGTGGGGGGTTGTGCTGACTTCGCCGAAGCTGTCCGGGTCACGCTTTGCGGGGTCGGGACTTGTTGACGCCCAGAGGGTCGGAGCCTGGCCGTTGATGGTCCTCGCAAAGCGCAGTATCGTGTCCGTGTACACATCACTGGCAAATCTCAGTACTGTGTGGCCATCCACGCCAGTGTGCTCGAAGTTGATACCAGCACTGCCGTTCTTGCAGACAATGATCTGCAGCTTGTCGTACCACCTGTTCGTGCAGGTTCCGACCTGCACACCCTTCTCGACCAGGCTGGTGCCGCACAACATATTGCCGCAGAGAGCGTCGGCGTCGGCCGGCTCAGTATAGTCGAGGCACAAAACGAAAAGGGCGGAGTCGACTATTCCCAGGCAATCGGCATTATTGGAACCCTCCTCCCGCGTCAAGACATCTCTCAGCCCCGACCAGATCTTCCGGTTCTCTGTGCTCAACACACCCAAAGCCCCTTTCGCTGCGTCCTGAATTGGGATTTGCGCTGCGTCGTCAATGATAGTCTGCAAGTTGATTGAAACGTCCTTCTCAGTCATGATCAGGTCATGGTTGCCATCCAAAACGTCGAACCAGTAGAATTGGCCATGGCACATGATGACGATGTGCCTCGAATCGGGATCCTGCTCAATCTGGCAGCCATTGTCGGTAGGCACGCGCGCTGTACCGAATAGCCTGGAGTATTGGTACATGCACAGAGGCTGACCTTTGATGTTGTCTGGGGGAAGCTCCTCTTTACGAACAGCCCGGACAAACTCCAGAGCCGACACCACGAGTGACGCCGCTCGAGTCACCTGGTTGTTCCTCGCCGGAGTTGGGTCATCTTCCAGCAAGAAAAAGGGGTTGAGGTTGAGGACAACCGGGTTATCAAAGTTCAGGTATGAATCATACCCTGAAACGGGTCAGCATGTTCAAGAAATCCATCCGTCCTGGGAACTTACAGAATTGCTCAATATAGCTGGACTTATCGACGGCATAAGCCTTCAGCTTCTCCTGGAGAGCTGGGCCATCATGTTTCAGAAATTCCTGTACGGCTTGCCTGGTGTCGGAGTGTTCTCGTCCAGACTGAAGCGGCTTGAGAGCAGTAAGATACTTTTCGCAGGTGACCTCTAGTTCCGGGATGGGCAGTTGCTTGAGGCTGTCTTGGGCAGCAAAAGTGACACCGCCGTCGACGGACTTGTCCTCATAGACTGCCATAGAGTTGCCGTCCTGGATGCTCCTCGTCGGCTTTGGTGACTCGATTTGTTTGAGAAGATCAGTAGTATCGGGGACAGAGCGAGGAACCGAAGAGTTGTTTAGGGATTTTTCGAGGGTCTCGCCGAGAGGCCTGGGTCGCGAGAAGATTCGAACTTGAGTGGGCATGTTTGTCAGCGGAGGATCCGTAACCTCTTTAAGCGTAGAGGGGCGAGACGTTGGTGCTGATATTCAATCCGCGCAGCGCCGTGCGGTAGAAGTAGTGACAGTCTTGGAAGCAGTACGCTGGCATTACAGTAGACAATGCTACGACATATGGGTATACTGTGGGTAGACTTGGGAGAAGAAGGAAGGAAAGAGGAGTCGGCTCGGCTACGGCGCGGGATGGCCCAGGAATATATCAACGGGCCTAAGGAAGTCGGAGGAGAGACCGACGAGGTGCGGCTAGGCAGGTAGGCGGGTAGACAGGCAGGTAGGCACTAGCATACCAAGAACGGTCCTCTACCAAAGCAAGATGGAGATGAGATGGGAAAGGCAATAGATGGGATCAAGTGGAACCCCCCACAAACCAGACGGGGATGGGCTGGCGGGCAGTTCCTCCGGGGTCCCGGGGTCTTGTCTCGAGGTATGCCTTTCACATGTGCAACAGTCTTGGGGCTTGGAAGGGTACCGCAGAGCCGGAAGTACTAGGCGCTTGATTGGGGCGGCGGGAGACAGGAGAACGGGGAGGGATGGGATGGGGGAGAAACTGGGCTCTGCTGGCCGGGTCTGGCCTTGGGCTTGGGGGCTTGTGAAACTGGCTCCGCAGGACCGACGCAAGATGGTAATTTGGAAGGACACCAGTTTCGTAATCTGCCGAGACTTTTGTTCTCTGGATAAAGGTATCAGGACAGGGGAGAGGAAGAGAAATGCCACCTACCGGCACGGTGAGCGGTTGCGTGCGGCCGCTGGCGACGCCAAATAGTTCAATCTCGACGGCGGTGATTGCGGAAATGATTACCACGAAAGAAAACAGCTGGTGCAGATAGATAGTCGTGCAGGATCAGAGTGGCTGGAAACAGTCAGCCTCTAGCCTAGACATTATGGCTGCTCGTCCTGCTGAAGCCATCATATGAACGTGACAAGCACGAGGATGACACGAGGAGACGTCGGGAGGGATCGGTCAGGCACCCGTCACTCACCTCTCTGCCTTGGAGTGCAGATGATTTACGGATATTTGCGCACGGTCTTGTCGACTGCTGGGAGAAATCCACTGCTGGCTGGCTACCTTACCTCAGTAACGGCAAGATGCTGTGTTTGGCCGCGGGAAGAAGAGAAGAATCGGTGGGTTCGACGGGGGCGACGGGGATGCTGGAAAAAGAGTGCCTGGGTCGGCTGCAACGATGGCAACGTTTGACGGCGATACGGACGCTAGATGGTATGGAGTTTGGTCGGTCGGGTTGTCTGCTGCGTATGGTACTGTGTGCTGGAGTAGCCGTGATGCAATCAATAATGCGATGGGCGCTTCTGGAAATTCGACGTCAGGCCTCCACCGTCCGGCGCAAGTGCAGGCAGGCGGGTGCGGGTGCAGGTAGTGCAGATGGTGCAGATGGTGCAGATGATTCGGCTCGCAGGCTTGGCTTCGCCGCTTCAGGCTGGTGAACCCCACGGGGTTGTGGACAGGCTAGGAACACAACGCTGCGCAACAGTGCAGTATGAGGACGTGACAGGCGCAAGGTTGAAGAGCCTTTCGGGCGAAGGGGGATATCGAAGAACGTGGCAATGGCCGGCTCTGGTTGGACGGACGGATCGACTGCGTTTGATGCCACCCGAGAAGAGAAAGGCAGGCGACCGGGGTTGAGGGTGGGTGGGTTGCGACACTCAAATGCTCTGGGCTTTCTACCCTTCCCTCCTTGGCGGCTGACTTGTGTGTGACTTCCGTACGGCGCCGAAGGGTGTGTTGGACTGGACTGAAGTGCGTGCTTGTTCTTTGCAAAGCTCGTGAAGATCCTCCTCCGGGGTCTGCACTAACGTCGGCCGAACAAGACGGATGATAGCCTTGCCTCGAATAGGCTTCCCCAGCAATCCCGAAGAGTCCCGAGTTGTTGGTCTTGATCACGATGAGTGAGAGGCGATTACATGCTCTCAGCCAGAACATACAATCCACGTTGTCTCAGCGTCAGTCGAAAAAAGACCGAAAAAAGAGAGAAAAGAGGGGAAGGTGAAGAAGGTGGGCAATGATTCATTCCCCCGAGGGATGGGTTTATTGGAGAAATCGCCAGGGTCGCAGGGTGGACAGGGGTCACTGCAGCGGGTTGCCTTTGTGTTGATGGGGAAAGGTGGAGGAGGTTGGAACGGGGATAGCACTGAGCTTCCCCTGGTGCGAGATGGAGATGCGCTGCTGCGGGACCAGCAGTGACGATGAATGATGGCCGAGGAGTCCAAGACTGACGAATGTGACTTGCAACCCTGTTTGTCGGACCCCAGACTTTGCGGTATTATTATTGATGCTGCCCGCTTTCCACCCAGTCGCTGACATGTGCCCAGTTGGCAGCCAAGAAAGAGACGACGGCGATCAGGACCAACGGGAAGTTTGTCAAGTCTTGAGCGGGGCCTTTTCGTGTGCTTCTCTCCCGCGAGCCGAACACAACGCTGAAGCGACTTGGTTTGATTTGATTTGAGATTCGGTTGATGCGCTGGCAGCAGATAAGGAGCGGAAGGGTGCTGTGCTATATTTGTTGTTGAAGAAGTCCATGGAGAAGTCATGCCTTACAACAAACACAGAGGCTGCGGAAGCTATTGGATCATAGTGTACCAAGCCTCCTCGCCTGTGATGCCTTCTTTCCATGTTCCCGAGAGCTCGTTCCTCTACAACTGTTTGTCTACCTTGTGGGCAAGCTAAACGTTGAATTTCCTCCCCGCTGAGAGGCGTTCCTGTCGGATCAAAGGACCAAGACGTGGGCGCGGCACGGCGGGAAGGTCGCTGACTGAGTTGTGGATAAGGTGGGACACCGCGGCCCAGGCCCCTCCCCCCACGGCCTCCTCGCCAGTGGGCTCCAAACCCGTCCCTATGGGTCAGAACAGAAGTCACCTGCAGGCGCCCAACGTGCGCTTAGTGGCTGACCCGTCCCGCTGCCAGCTGACGCTGAGATGGGATCATATGCAGCACGTCTGGTTGGTCCGTTGGCAAATACGCGAGACCGTCCGCCAGAGACTTCGCCGTTTTCTCCCTCCGCCGAGAAATTCCCGGCGTTGCGGAACCTGGGGTGCGGGTGACACAGCATCCATCGTTCCACGTCTTGTTCCCCCGCCATCTTGATTGCATTTGATCCATCTTGCGTCCTCTCAGCCCGTGCTCCGATTTCCGAGTGCAACTCGGTGTCATCGCAAACTTGGCCCGGAGGACACCGGGAATTCGGGCTTGAATGGGGTAAAACGATCCCGTTCGGCCCCACTCTTGATAATCGGCCGGGCCGCCGGATCACTGACGGTTTTTACAGTTGAAATTCATCTCACTTACACCTCACAATGTCGTAAATGGCAATCAATTTTGCCCGAGTCAACTTCATCTGGCAAGTCAAATAAAGAAGTTCCATATGCAGTAAATTATTATTTTTAGAATGTGTGATACGTCTGTTCTCATACCAGGCCCCAGGGAGAGGGCGTCGGTCGGTAGGCACCCCGCATTGATTGGGTTGCACCCTGCTTTCCCCTTCTCTCACATTGTCAAGTCTCCGGGCTTGTTGGCAGGCTGTTGTAGCTAGTTTTAAATCCATCCCAAGGGCTGTGCTTATAATCATTTGCAGCTTAAGGGCTGTAAGATAGTAAGCATAATCATTTCAGGGCACCACTGTGCAAAGGCTTAATGATGCGGCTCATAGGTGTTGTGGCTTAAGTCTTTCAATTTACTGTGTCTTATCACCAGTTAAATCGGACTAGGTTCACAGAATACGGTGAACTATTCCTTCAACTAATCGTCGGTTTGAGGAGCTTTGCTACTCGAGTGGTTGGGGATAATGATAGAGATGAAGCGCACCGTCAAGGATAACAGCTTTGAGAATGAAGATAGTGAAGACGATGAGTGACAATGATATGGGTGGACAGAAAATAACAAATGAGATTAGAGGAGAGTGACTACTCGTAATCCACCCACTTGGCTAAAATGTTTCACCCGAATAGTAAAGCTCTTTTGAAATAACGGGCTTGCAGTGGATAGTAGATGGACCGATGAGCACAAACTGGGCATTCCCATAACCAAATCGCAAGCTCCTAAAGCATTTGCCTGACCTTAGCTTGTAGGCAAATCGCAAGGCACAGTGATGATCTGACTTCTCGACTGTAGACCGAGTGACGAAACGGTCCATAGAGTTGCGCAGTGATCTCACACTCGATGCATCCTCGCATCGAATGCGAAGGGCCACGCAAGATGGTTTGGAATGATGGCTGGCAATGTGCGCTAGTACTATTCCCAACGAGTGCTAGGTGAGCCGGTGGCTATGTCTGGCCAGCTGGCTGGCGACTTTGGTAAGTAATCAGAACGTAGCTCAACAAGCCTCTACTCGAGATCAGCATATACCTATGCAAAACTATCCGATTGGTTTCCAGATGGAGCTTGCGACAGTTGATAGGAGATCGCAATAAATGCGAAGCCTCGTGTGTCCACTTCAGGTAACAACTCCATCTGCTGGCTTGCGGTCGACTTGAGGGTGCAAACCGGTGGACTACGGATACGCAACTTAGTCCGCCATTAGACGCTGTAATTTTTGGTGACAACAAGAACACCAGGTGGCTCTTGAGAACTTACTTTTCCAGGATGAAACATCAGCTCGCATAAGAGCTTTTGATAACCCACTTGGGATGAATAACAGAGCTCCTACCATGAGATGGCAGGTCTCATCTGCTGAAGTGCTTCCTTCCACGGACGTTTCCACCAAAGACTCGCACATTACAGCCATTGCAACGATGTGACTCAGCCTCAGCCGAATCACAAAGTCAACATGCGTCAATTCCTCTGGCGTGCCGAGTTCCGAGAAGCGGTGCGAAGTGGAAAAGAACTTTGGTGTAAAGAGGCGCAGTGCTACCTGAACGAGTCCCTTTTGGGGATTCGATTCGAGGTCCACGTGCCCGGGCCAGCGAGATAAGATGCGAGGAGTATCCAAACGGTAGCGTCGTAAAGGCGCAATGTGTTACACCGTGCGATAGATGCACGTCAGCCGCATTTCGTCCACGACGAAATTTAGTGGATTGCCCACCAAGATGTTGAGGTGAAGATGGAGTCAAAGGATCGAGGAGATGCGCCCTGAGCCAAGGCGGCAGGACCCTTGAAGCTGCCACTGCTCCACCCTCGCACTCGCTTAATTGCTTAGCTCCTGTTTTAGCGGAGTCATCCCTCTTATCGCGCCTATCTACTGGCTGAAGTGCGATAGGGCTGGTCATGCTGGCCCAAGCTCCAAAATGCTTGTCCTCTCCCGGCAACGCCTGGTGGGCGGGAAGGGCGACGAACGAATGCGACGAAAGCGAAAGTGCCTCTCTATTTGGTACCTTTCACCAGTGCCCGGGCTGTGCTGTTGCGTCTTCCTGATTGCGCTTTCTGCTCTCTCCGGGGCTTGAGTCTGGCTGTCGCTTCCCCCATTTCACATCACCAGAATCATGGCGGCAACCTATTGCGCCCTGTCGTTGGCCTCTCTGCCTGCCCCTCTCTCGCATTCGACTAGACTGGTCGTCTTACCCGTCCGGTGGCTGATCCCGTAGGGATGGATTCGAGAACTTGGCCTCCGAGTGGACGGTTCTTCGTGTAAACACCACTACCTTACGTCCGTTGCAGCGTAAGGTATATATGAGGCGTCCATGTCTCTCATGCCGTTGATTATTCTCACCAACAGCAGCCATCTCTTTGTCTAGACTCGAGGCTTCTAACAACAGCAACAGAACATATATTCCCTCAATCCCACCACCAAAGCTTGTTTAACTACGCTGTAGTACTTCAAAGGCTTTTCTACATCTAAAAGTTCCTGTCCTGAGACATAGAAGAAATCCTATCGCCGACATGGTCTTCATATACTTGGGCAAAAAGGCGTACCGCTCTATCCAGGCCAAGAGAAACGGCAACCAAACAAAGAACTCACACCCAACGACGAACGCCGCCGTGGCTGAGGGAGCCGTTCCAGAGGATGTTGCCAGCGAGGGGGCCACCGACCAACACAGCAGCACACAGGGCAAGGTAGAACGAACGACGAGCAACTCAACATGCAATCACCACTACGACACAACAGCTGGACCCTGTCCGACCTGCAAATCCGAACGCAAGGCACGAATGGTCTATAGAGTAAGGATCTTCGCAGGTCTCCTCCTACCATTCGTGCTTCAAGCTCTGGATGTCACCATCATTGCGAGTGCGCTTCCTTGGATCGCAGCCGACTTTCGTCCGTCACCCCTGGTTACACCCGGCTATCAAGACTGCAGCTAACAGATCTACAGATGAAACGAGTCAACTTAACTGGATCATCGCCGCCTTCAACCTCACATCCGCTGCTTTCATTCCCTTCTGGGGGCAACTCGCGGATATCTTTGGGCGTCACACCTCCCTACAAGCCTGCCTATTCCTGATGCTCATCGGCAGTGCGCTCTGCACCGGAGCCCCCACCTCTGCCTACGCCGTTCTGCTCCTTGGTCGCGCCTTTCAAGGACTCGCTTGCGCTGGACTGAACGTTCTTGTTCGCATCTGTATCGCAGACCGAGTGACGTTGCGCGAGAATGCCAAGAACTGGTCCATCTTCTCCTTCTTCGGTGGTATCATTGGCTGGGGTTTGGGCCCTCTGATCGGAGGCCAAATCACCTCAAAGTCTAACTGGCGATGGTGCTTTGGACTTAACCTTCCTATCGCTTTCGCCAGCATGCTAGTCATCTACTTCGTCCTCCGTTCCGAACTTCTTGGGCCGCAACCGATTCCTCAACTAGACGAGACGACAGAAACGGGCCGACGCACCACCTTTGCGAAGCGTCTCCAAACGATCGATGTCGGCGGCCAGTTTCTCTTCCTGTTCGGCTTCGGTCTGTTGATTCTCGGTCTTTCATGGGCTGGTGCAACATATGCCTGGAACAGCGCCGCCGTACTCGTCACTCTCATTCTCGGCTTCATCATCAGCATCCTGTTCATAGTCTACGAGTACCACATGGCTCCCGGCAAGGCTCTCGCTCGAATGTTCCCTTCCCAGAAGGCCATGATTCCATGGGAACTAGTCCGCACAAGAGACATTGGCCTTTTGTTCTACACGTCCTTCGCCACCGGCATGGCCATGTATTCGGTCCTCTACTTCTGCAACATCTACTTTACGATGGTAAAGCTATGGTCAGCCGACCAGTCCGGCACACAGCTGCTGTACTTCACGCCAGGCTTGGGCGTCGGAGTCTACGTCTCCGCCTTCATGTGCAACTCCTGGCCTCGCAAAACGTTCCCGCCCATCTTCCTTGGCTCCATCTTGGAGATGGTCGGTATCGGACTGCTTGCCTGGGCCATCTCCACCGAACACGACCCGACCGTCTACGGAATGATGGCCCTCACAGGTGTCGGCACCGGTCTCCGTGTCATGCCGGTGCCCCTCCACGGTATCGGCCACTTCCCCAAGAAGATTGCAGCCGTCGTCTCCCTCATGGCCGTTGCCTACCCCTTTGGAGGCACTGTGGGCTTGACGATCCTGACCACGGTATACAACAATGTGTCCGGCATCAGCAATGACTCTCCTTTGAGAGACTTCACCACGTTGAAGAGCTTGCCGGCTGCGGAGCAAGCTGCAGTAACCCACGACGCCAAGATGGGTATTGTCTGGGCCTACGTCGCCATCTGCCCCTTTATGATTATCGTGAGTAAAATTCTCGGCCAGTCTACCATGTGCCACAATTCTGACATGTCTCTGTGTAGTGCACAATCACTGCTTCGTTTCTGGGCAACGTCTACATTGCCAGAACCGAAAATGGGGGGCAAAATGCCATCTACAGAGGGGTGTATTTGCTCAAGCCTTTCCGCAAGGATGCAGACAAGGAGATTACGGCCACGGAGCACCATTCGGGTGACGAGCGTCTTCCGAAGTAGCTGCATGCGGCGGCTTTTACGGTGCTATGTTAAGATGTTTTACGATTTTCTTTGTCGGACCACTTGGAATTAAGGAGTTACAATACCCGATTGGAAAGTTGCATCCAGACAGCGGAATAGATAAGGATTGGACACCAGGGTTTGGAGCAGATATCGATTGAATGATGGACTGGATTATTTATTACATTTACCAGTCGAGAGTTCGGATGACGTTCAAATTAACGAAGGACTGGTGTGAAAACCCGCCTGTTCTGCGCCCCCCTTTCAAAAAAAAAGAAAAACAAGATCTGACTGTCACTTCCTGATGGCACCGAGAGCAGGGAATCAGACGGCAATACACGGCGCAGATCCTTATCCCGACGTGATTCGCCAGCAACAACGCCGAGGCGAGGTGGCCAAGTTGGCCAGAACGGGAAAGTGGGCTGTTTGGCTGAGGTGTCGCAAAGCACCGCTCCGGCCGCCGGACCTCTTGTCTCTCTGTCCAACAACATCTCTTCCGCCACAAAGCGACCTTGCCCGTCGTAATCCCAAGCAAAGAAAGAACCAACAAATCTTGTTTGGAAAAACCATTACCATGATTCCAGTTCCAATATCCTAGTCTCACCGCCCCGGACCGCGTCCTCTCTTAGCCCACTGTCACTGTCACTGCTTCTCAAACTCACTCACTCCCCCGCCACTTTCTCCGCTGTCGACCGCCTCTCACTCATCGTCGTACCGCCATGACATCTCAGATCGAGAACCCGCCCGCCCCCCTCCCGGATGAGGAAGCCCACCTCAAAGCCCTGACATCCGCCTCCAAATTCTGGCTCGAGTTCTCCGTCTTCGACGACGGCTTAGACGCCCCGCGCGCCGCGGCCCTCACATCCGCCGCCGCGCAGCAGCGCCCCCACTTCCACCGCTTTCCGGACCTGCCCCCGGAGATCCGCCTCAAGATCTGGTCCTACCTCGTCGTCCCCCGCGTCGTGACGGCGTGCTGCTTCGAGCGGGACTCGCGCCTGCCGGCCAGCCGCCAAGCCTTCCGCGACCGCTCCGGCGGCGCCTCGAGGGCCGAGCCGCAGCACGACGAGGACGGCGTCGTCTTCAACCCGACGTGCCCCGTCGTCCTCCGCGTCTGCCGGGAGTCCCGCGCCCTGGGGCTGGAGCACTACGAGCTCGCCTTCGGGTGGAAGATCTCGGCGCTGCTCAGCGACACGCCCATCGCGCGGCCGCCCAGGGCGTGGTTCAACTTCCGCCTCGACTCGCTGTACCTCGTCGGCGAGCTGGAGGCGTACGACCAGTACGGCTTCAACTCGCCGATGGTCTACTTCCTGAAGAGGGAGGACACGAAGCGGATCAGGTACGTGGCGTGCGCCTTTGAGGAGCTGCACTACCCCGAACAGGAGTCCGACCAGATCTTTGGGTGTCTGTGGCACGTCGTGGATAGGTTCTCCGGCGCCAGGAGGCTGCTGCTGGCCGTCACGCCCAGGGACGAGGAGGGGATGAAGGGGTGTCTCATGCTCAGCACGGACAACGTGATGCAGAAGATCTGGAATGGTTGGATATTGGGGACGACCGTGACGACTTCCAGCCTGGCAGACACGCAGATCTTGTTGGTGAGGGAGTGTGATTTGGCGGACGCCATGGCTTCGCATGCCGAGGAAGACGAGAAGAAGAAAGCGAGGCGACAAACTTGAAGCACTTTTTTCTTTAATTCTTTCTGCTCTATTTTCACTTTTATTGCATAGTGAGGAGTTCAGGTGTTTCGGAATGGGATTTCTTTTTGGAGTTGTACATTATTTTACATGAATAGAGGAGAGGTGGTGTTGATGATAATGCCGCCCGCGTAATGATGATTGGTCATGAATTGGTATGCCCCGTAAACCCTCGAGAACGCCCTGATCTCATTGCGCCGTTTTACCCGTTGTCAAGTCTCTCATTTTCGTTCATGATCTGATGTGCTCTCTCGCTCCCTCTTGGTCAGCCCTTACAAGCAGGACTTGGGCTGTCACTCCCCCTCCGCATCCCGCCGAGCAGCCAGTCCGTCAACCCGACGACCTTGGCACCCACGCCCTTCTCCCAGTCCCCACCCTCCTGCACAGTCTCGATGGTATGGCTCAGTATCCTACCCTCGGAGTCGAACTGAAACACAAACAGCCCCGTAAAGGGCTTGTCCCCGTCCTTTCCCGTCGCGCCACCCCCGGACGCCGTCGTCGTGGCCGAGCCGTTCTTCCCACCGGCGCACCACCTGACGACGAGCTGCTCCGGCACAGCCCCCGAGCGCAAGGGCGCAAAGTGTAGAGGGTGCTTCGTCACGCGCTCAGAGATGATGGACAGCCGCACGTTGCCGACCAGAGGCAGCCTGTTCCAAGCGATTGGGGCGCTCCAGAGAGCAGCTGTATACGCTACCCTCCCGGAGACGGTTGGCAGGTGAGGATGTGTCGTCGGGAACAGGTGGAGGGAGATGTTGGGTGCGAGGATCTCCTGAGGGAGGGGTGATTGGAGGACTTTGGGGAGGTGTTCTTGCAGGATGCGCAATGCTGTTCGATCTCGTGTTAGTTTCTTCCTCATTTTCTCTCTTCTTGCATAGGATAGGCTCGACATACTCTTGCCCAGATTGGCATTGTTCTCGTTACCGGGTTGCTTCCCCGGCTTCCCGCCATCGGCTAGCACCGTATCGGAGGGGTTGAAGTAGCGCTTCGGGAGCTCGCCCTGCTTCGTCCTCTGGCGCGCGAGTACGAATGGAGAGGGAGGCGGGGACGGGGCTGTTGCAGTCGCTGCGACCGCGGCCGCCGCAGCGACGGTAGCAACGGCGGTCGAGGGGTGCGTCGGGAGGTTCGGCCTTTGTAGAGCAGTGCTCGTGGGGTTTGCGCAGGAGGACCAGAGCTGCGAGGTCAGCGGGGACGCTGCGGCGGCGCGAACGCCTGAGGGTGCCGATGTTAGGCGCAAAGCGGCCATGGGTCCTAGAGGGCGTTTATCATGAAACAATACTGATATACATTGATGTAGCGAAGCAACCAAAAAGAGGCGATGGCAGCGACGCAGAAGAGCAGGCGGAAAGAGTGATGTCAGGAAGGATGCGGCGGCGGATGGAATCGCAACGGAAGGCGGAGATAATTTTTGTGGGGGTGGGCAATGCAGGCCAAGCTACTCAAGGTACCTTTGGAAAGCCCGTGGCCCGGGAAGGTTATCCTTCCCATTTCCATACCTTAGGTAGCTAGCCGGCCCTATGAACATCGCCCCATAACGGATTGACTAACAACTCCTTGACAAGAACAGCGAAGGAAATCGGTTTTGTCCCCCCGTCTCTTTTCTTTTTGTTTTCCATCTCTTTTTCTTTCCGATGCACAGCTAGCAGGGCTTATCTAGGGCTCCTGCGTGTCCTCAGTGATCTCGGTCTTGGGCTGATGCGGATCGGTGCCTACAAACTCAGTGCCTTCTTCCTCGACACCCTGCTGTGAGATTTCGAGTGTGTGAGACTGCTCTTCTGACTGTAGTAGTCCGTCCACGCATGCTGCCCTAAAGAACACCCTCTTTCTCCAGAAGTTTGCGTCTCTCTCCCCTCTCCTTTACAATTCTTGGCCTGATTGGATCGAGTGTCGTGAACATAGAGTACTTCTTGTAAGGGTGCGGCCACTCGGCGCCCAGGACCAAAATAGCCACCACGTCTGCAGCTTCGACCAATGGGCCAAAAACATCGTCTTCGACAAGCCAATCGTCGAAATCAGCTTTGTCATAGAAGTCACCCTCTTCGTCGCAATCCCAGCCTTCCTCAGGGGCGGGACAGAAACTGATAAAATCGTCGAGTGCCTTGACACTGAAGCGCATGAAAGGATGGGGCGGAGACGGAAGATGCTCAAGCATCTGAACCGGACCCTTGGGGCCTTTGGCCTCTTTGGTCTCCGACCAAACCTGCGTGTTCGTGAAGCCCAACAGCACAGCCCGTGGCCAATCTAGAGGGGCAATTCCGTTACGCAGGGTCATGAAGAATTTGCGTGGCTCGAAGACATTATGCTGAACGCCGATGTACTTATGTTCAACGAAACCATCAATAGCCTACCTCATAATCTCTTAGTACAGCTCCTTAGAAATTCTCAAACTGTGTAATCCTTTATCGATACTTCCAGGCATGTGAAAAAGGACGCTACCCTCAGGAGGGATAAGTTCATCGCATTCATCACGTTCGCAAATATCCCTAATTAAGTAGCTATTAATACACTTTTCAAGAACAAAGCCAGCGTATCTCAAAATGCCATGACCACATTCATCATATATATTAACAAAAGTCACCCAGCAGCCATCATATTAGAGAACGATATGAGGATAGCCAGTTTTCTTCTTTAATAATGAATACTTAAGTACAGCGCCAGGGCGACTAAAGTTACCATCAGCCAGTTCCACGTCATAATAAAGTGCGCCTCCGTCACCAAGGAAGAACTCAGTGTCGTAGAGCAAGCCGACTACTTACGTAACATCTTCCAGAAGTGTAGCAGCATCGCCTCAATATAAGATCAGAGCTTTAAGGATATCAGAAAGAACAACTTAGACCATGTTATTATCACCTCCGGAAATAACTTGATCGACTCGAAGCACAACCTACTTATCGATATCTTCCTTACTTATACTATAAATCACCCCAGGATTGAGGTTTCAAACATAATTAGGGGGAAGGTCTAAAGGCAGGGGAGTTCTATCGTACCAATAGAGGCCATATGGTTGCACTAGCTTATACTACTACAAAGTAAAATGCACCCCAGACTTGTATTGTTCAGCGGCCGTGGTATAAGGAGATTCAACCATCTTATGGTTAGCTGCAAATGCGTTGAGGATTAGAGAAAGTTGCGCTGCCGAATGTGTAGAGGAGGCGTGGAAACGTGGCGAGCTTGAGGACGTGGCAAACTGGTGAAGAACAACTAGTATGACTAGGAATGTCGGTTTTGGGAAAGAAAGAGTTCTTTTTGTCAGGACAGGAAGAAGTAAGGTGAATTTTGTCAGAAGAGAATGTGAGAATGGTGGGCAGAGGGGAAAAGGCTTTTAAGTGGCAGGCGGCAAACAGATATAGGCAGACAATTAACTTCAGAGGTTCTTTTAGTCTGTTAGAACCAACCAAAGCAAAAATTGGTCGTCTTTCCGCGTTTGTCCATCATGTCAATCTAATACACCAACAAGTAGCACCTTGCCATCGCAAGAGACGGCATCAAAAAGACTACTGATGGTCGACCGCATGTTCCATGGAAGTCGTTCATTGATGGGATCAGAAGTAAGAGATTAGAGCTATGTATCAATTCTTTTCCTTGGTAGGCTTGGTCACTCTCTCTGTCGCCATTTTCACTATGTAAATAATGCGTTGTTATCGTTGTCGCTGTCGTTGTCATCATCGTTGCCTGCGCTGTCCATTCTGGAGGATAGAGCACTATCGATAGTGTATGCCCTTCACGAAGTCCCCCCAAAGCGTAGATCATCAAAACTTTCCTTCCAGAGTGCAATCAACTTCAGGGCTTTGTATCTCTGACTCAAATCCATGCTAGTATCAGAGATAAGGCAAGCCTAAATTTTTCGTGTTGAAGCTTCTGACTTTGCGTGTAAGCCACCTCAGCGAGTGTATACCCACCCCCTTGTCGCCTCAACTAATTACTTTCTCTCTCCTCCAGCAAGCCAGGCCTGTACTTAAAGAGCAAAAACATACTCCGAAACCGAGAATCGAACTCGGGGCTATGCCTAGCCTCGCATCAAAGATGAGAGGGCATCATGTTGGCCACTACACCATATCGGATGGGCGTGTGATTGTTGACGTGGGAAAACGGCAAAGCCATTCATGGAGATCCCGCCCCGCCTCGACATCGGATCGGAGACGAGACTTCCATGAATATTCTAGGACGTCACAGTCGCGGGATGCCATCAGGGATCTTATTCTTATGGTATGGTGTTGTTCATATTCTGTCTATTCTTTTGTGGGACCAACGCTACCAAGTAGGCAAAACTCCAATGACCATGGGCAAATGTGATACACTTCAGGTAATATACACTTCGTGCCATTTCTCACCTGGGGTGAGGGAACTCGTCCGCGAGCTGCAACCGCACGCCAACGTTCATACTGATCAGCTCCTGGACCAGAAGCTTCGCAGCGTAAGGCATCGTCATCTGCGTCACCTCTCTGGTGCTCTTGCAGGTGTGGCAGTAACCCTTGTAACCGAACAGGCCGCACTGCTGGCAGATGTCGAGCTGTGTTCCGTCGGAACTAATCATCAGACGCTCCAGAAGCAGCTGAGAGGCACCGTACGCGATCAAACAATCACGTTCCATCTCTCCCAGACGGAGACCACCGTCTCTCGAACGACCTTCCGTAGGCTGGCGAGTGAGGATTGCTCTGGGACCACGCGAACGAGAGTGCATCTTGTCTTGCACCATGTGCTTCAGACGCTGGTAGTAGATGGGACCGTTGAAAATGTAGGCCTCCAGCGGCTCTCCTGTGATACCCGATGTGAAGTAGTCCTTGCCCTCCCATGAGAAGCCATGGTCAACCAGTGCAGCACTCATCTGCTCTAGGGGGTGGGAGCGGAAAGCGTCACCAAAACCGTAGTCCTTGCGTCCATCCAACACGGACGCCTTGCCTGTTAAGCATTCAAGAAGCTTGCCGACAGTCATTCGAGAGGGGAAACCGTGAGGATTCATGATAATGTCGGGAACCAGACCTGTGTCAGAGAATGGCAGGTCCTCCTGGTCTACGATGATGCCAACGACACCCTTCTGTCCGTGACGAGACGAGAACTTGTCACCAAGCTCGGGGCGTCTTGTTTGTCGGGTTTGGACCTTGACAACCATTGTCTCTCTCTCGGTGTGAGACACCATGACTTTGTCGATGTACGCGGGGTCAGCTATTCTGTATGAAATGGACGAGTCGCGGAATTCGCTGGGCCCACGATCCATCCCAATGCCGGTCGATCCCGTGTCAAGAGGGGTCTCCTTCTTGATCATGGTCTCGCCCGAGTTGATCTTGTAGCCGACGATCGCCAGACCGTCGTCGTCAAGAGCCTCATGCTTCTTTGTGCGACCGTTCTCGTCATTAACGGGGTCTCCAATTCGCTCGCGGCGTCCATTGGGGTACTTCTGCAACTCGGCAGTGTACTTGCGGAATACCTGGCAGCGTCCAAAACCACGGTCGCAAGACGCCTTGTTCAACACCAACGCGTCCTCGATATCGTAACCAGAATATGACATGACAATAACAGTTGCATTCTGTCCGGCGGGAAGCTTGTCGTAGTTGACGAGCTGGATGGTTTTGGAAATGACCATGGGCCTTTGAGGGTAGACCAAGGTGTACAGAAGGGTATCAATGCGGTTGAACTGGTTATACGCAATAGCTCCAATGGCTTGCTTACCCATGGCGCATTGATAAGTGTTTCTGGGGGACTGGTTGTGGTGAGGGAAGGGAATGAGACCGGCAACGGCACCGAGGACGGTGAATGGCTCGATTTCCATATGAGTCGTGGTCATGGTAACGTCTGTTTCGTAGAGAGCAACAAGTGTGTCATTCTCCTCGTTTACATCCAGATATTCGACAATGCCGTGCGTCAGAAAATCATCAAACGTCGCTTTGCCCAATTGAAGGAGCTTGAGATGCTCTGCCTTCAGCTTGGGCTTGCCGTTCTTGACAATAATATACGGCCGGCAAATACGTCCTTCATCAGTGGCGATGTGAACTGCGTTGAAATGATTGTTGATGTGGATGCTGACGAATGGAGAGATCCAGCCTCGCCTCCTCATCGTTCTGAACTTGCCAGCAAATCGCTTCGGGTATCTGGTCAAGGCGAATGGCGTTCCGTTGATATGGATAACGAAGGACCCTTCGCGATGCATCTCGCCACCTGAGAAGTTCCTGATGGGTTCAACGCCGGCATCTAGCGTAAAAACCCATCGTTTTACGGGTGCCTCCTCGACATTGGTTGTGATATGTGTCATAAGCGCCAAGTTCTTCACCAAACCACAGGCTTCACCTTCTGGTGTATCCGAAGTACACAACATACCCCACTGAGAGGGCTGAAGTGCACGAGGGCCAGAGACTTTGCGGGTCTTTTCAAACTGACTGCTGATACGAGTCATCATTCCGAGTGCGCTGATGTAGCTGAGACGACTGAGCACATGGGTGACTCCAGCTCGGTTCATGTTGAAACGCTTGACAGTCCAGTTGCCGGTCTGAATAGCGCGGTTGATGCCCTGCCCAATCATGTTGGCATGATTGCTAATCATATTGACGGCGTCGAGCGGGACAGCTCGGTTGTCCTTCTTGAGGACTTTGTCGATGCTGCTTTTGACGTTTCCGCAAAACTGCTTGAACAAATCTTCGAATAGCAGAGAAAGCAATTGGCCAGCCAACTCAAGTCGCTTGTTTCCGACGAAGTCTCGGTCGTCGACGAGGCTGAGGTTGCTTTGCGCCATGAGAACACGCCGCGTCATGAATGCGACGTACACTGCCTTGGGATAAAAGTCCAGCCCCTCAATGGGAACGTGGGCGATGATGAGGTTCGCCAGGGCGTCGAGAGCCTCTTCAACGTGGTTCCGTCGGACCTGGGCGGAGAATGGTACTCTGCTCTTGCCCATCTTCACCCTCGCGCCGATGTACTCGAGAGCCTGCTGCTGGGTGTAGACCCCGACCTTGGTCGCCTCCTCAAATTGTACGAGAAACTCGTCTTGATACTTGCCATTGTCTCCGGCGACAAGCTGCATAATCTCGTAATCGGAGAGACCTCCTAGAGCCTTAAGGATGATGACAATTGGGATACCTTCTACCAAAATGTTGGCGGTCAGAAGGATGCGATCCTTCTTCAGCGTAACGTACGTCTTAGATTTGCGCTCGTGAGTAGAACTGGTGACCGAGGCGGTGATGATGTTGTTCTTCTCGTCGGCTTCAACGATGACTCTGTTCTTGCTGAGCTGTTCCTGGATAAGAATGACCTTTTCGGTTCCGTTGATAATGAAGTAGCCACCGGGATCAAGAGGACATTCGTTCATGCGGGACATCTCCGCATTGGTAGCACCGCCGAGACGGCAAATGGAACTCTTCAACATGACAGGCAAGCGGCCTAGGGGAACGTTCTTGCGCACAATCTTGGACTTGTCGCGAATGTAGGCGATGTCAACCATGATGGGAGCAGCATATGTCATGTCGCGCAGGCGACATTCCATTGGGGTAACCTCATTATGTGCTCTGATATCGTTAAAGTCGACACGACTGGGCTTCTCGACCCTGATATCAGTGAACCTGAGAACTTGGTCAGCGCAGTCCAGGGTGTGAAGTTGAGATGAGGGCGGTGTTGGAGTTGACGTTGCTTACTCAAGCCAGAAGGAGCTGTTCACATCGCTGCGAATGATGCGGTTGGCACGGACAATCTCCTTGATTTCGTTTTCGACAAAGAAGTTGTACGAGTCAATGTGCTGCTTGACGAGGCCCTTGACCTTGAGGAAGGCAGGCAGAAGCTGGAATTTGTCTTCCTTGGTGGAGATGGGATCCGTGAGCTTCTTTCCGTTGTAGAACGGCTCCAATAGAGCCTCGAAGCCGTCGTCTTGCATTATGAATGTCACCGTCGACTGCACGTAAACATCATGTGTGGGCGACGTTGGTATTCTGCCGTATGACTACCACAGAAGAATTTTGAGGCGTCGAGAGCTCGAGTCACCTTGGTGAGAATTCGAGGGAGGTGGCGGGCAGCAGCAAAAAAGTTTGGCCCCGCGATGCCGAGTGCTGCCAGCTGCCCTACTAGGTAGATGGGACGGGACCGCGACGGCGACGCGCAGCGCCGCAGACATGCTGACTGTCTGTCGGGGTGAGACTTTTCTTATCGTCGACTGAGTCACGTGCCGATAGAGAGGAAAGCCCCACATTCTGACCTCCTCACCTTCGCATCCTTGTGACTGCAGCATGTTCCTCACCGAGGTGAGCCACGAGCCTGCAGCCAGGAAAGAGGCTGCATAGGTTGGCCGTGGCACTACCGTTGGAGCGCTTGAATTTACTTTCCAGCCTAAGGTTATCAGGCTGTTCATCCCAACCTCTTGGTCGGACTGGTTCCTGGACTAGCCGCGGCGCAGTTGACTCAAACACTCTGCCCCCGAGAAAGTTGATTAATAGTATCGGAACATACCTATCATGGAGGGCTCCATAATGGTATGATATTCCAGGGAACGATGGTTGAGGAATTGCCAGGTCATCTCTCAATCGCTTCACCAGTGGGCTCAGTTTCCCCAGTACTCAAGTTTGGGTCGGCCCTCGGCAGTGACAGCCATCCAGGAGTCGGAAGGTTTGGCAGACAGGAGTTTGGGGTCCCGCTCCATGCTGTGTGCACCATGCATCCATCGTACATTCACTGAATGTCGAAGTGGATATTCGCGAACGCGCGACTTTGCATGCCTCCCTACTTATCTAGTCCCAATGAAGATTCTGCCAGATCTAGAAATAATCCGCTTCACGCAAGCACTCAAACACTTGTTGAAAAAGGGTAAAGCATTTTGACAAGGTCTCTTGCCTCAAGCGGTTGACGATGCCAGCAACGGGTGGGGTGTTTTCACTTTTCCAGGTCCTCTTGTAGGTGGGAAAGTTAGGCCGGCAGGGGGCAAGGCAGCAGGATGGTGACAGTGCCCCGGGCACTTCCTGCAAGCCCCGCCATCCAGCATCTTTTCTCTCTACCTCTTACTTTACCCCTCCCACTCTCCTCGGACGACAAGCCTATCTTCGTCACCCCTCCTCACTCGAGCCGTTCCCTTGGAATGCATCTGTCTAATTGACTCTTCGCATTTGCCGCTGCTAGCGCGGAGACATATTAGGATGAAGAACACACTCATGAGCGTTACTCGCCGAGCCCGAGCCGACAAAGGCTCGTCTGCAAGCAAACAAAGACAACATCAGCAAACAAAGACGAGCGTCAATCAATAACATTGTTGCCTTGGCTCGCCTCCAACGGTCCCTACGGCCGCTGAGCTCTGACATCCGCCCTGAGTCTGTCGTCACACAGCAAGGGATCGGAATGCCCCGCAGGGTTTCCTATTGTACGACCCGCAGCAGATGGGATGCAGCGCCGTCTGCATGTTGCGTTGGCAGAGGAGAAGAAGTGTGGCAAGTCGAGTCGCGTCGCTGTTCATCACTGCAATCGCAATCGCCCCCTCTACGTCTCCAGATATCGGGGTCCTGATCGGTTAGGTGGTGAAGCTGCCCCGCGACGACGATGCGTCTGCTCTGTATCTAAGCCACTGCACGGCGTCTCACCACACCACCTAGGGACTCGACAATCATCTCGAAGGGTGTAAAGCCAAAGAAAAATAAAGACCAACAGAAAAACGTTTGATACCCTCGGCGTACTGGCGGACAGGAAGCCCCTTAGACAGTTTGCTGTGGCGTACTGCCGGCCGTCACCAAAGGCGCCGTTGACCTGGATACTATCGTTCGCCTTCAGCGTCGACTTCTTGCCAGGGCCGCCAACTATGATGCAACAAGTCAACCCCGCGAGTCACGACCTGCGGCCCCAAACTCTGCGGCGCATCGAGGGTCCAACCTCTTCCTCTACAACTGGAGAGGGGCCCTGGCGCTGGGGTATCGTGGCACGGGTGACGATTGAACCGCAGCCTAGGGCTTTGCCGCTTTTGCCTGATGGAGCTTTTCACCAGCGACTACCTCGAAGGAGCTGATGCTCGAAAAAGGGGTGGCGAGGGAAAATCCGGGCTAAATGATCGTCAAGCCGATATTCCTCGAACTAGCGCAGGAAGTGGCAGATGGAACATTGCCCAGCGATTCTAGCCCATCACCTATGCCAATTTTGCCTACACTGCAAGACTGGCATCCGTCAGCCGGCATCCTGCAAGTGACATGGGACGACAGCCAGGTCCCTCCGCGATCAGAGCCGGCGGCTTGAGAGCTTGATAGCAGCGCTTTCGACTGCCTGCAGCCATCTTCTACATGTCCACCAGTCGAGGTATCCGTACAGAGCGAATACCTCCTGGCGCCTGCTCCAGGGTCGATCTGGCAAAGTCACCGCGGTCCGAGTTTGGAGTCTGGTCACTTCCCACACCAATCCCGCCGCCCACGCCTGCTTTGTCGCAGACTCACAGACAGTCCACTCAATGCGGGCCTCAAAAGTCGGTGTAGAACGGAGCCGCTACAAGCCTCCGAAAGCCCATGCCGGCCACCCAACAAATCAGTATTTTGCACTGCTATTTTCACCTCGAGACAGGTCACAGGTGACTTCAAGGCTACGCAGGAAAAGCCTCGGCGGCATTATGACGAAGTCTCTGGGTCTTCTGCCCCCAACAGCATGGATCGTAGCAAGCCTGCTGTCGTGTGGGAAGTGGGAAGATGCAAGTCACTTCAAGACCCTCACAAGCCCACGGCAACGGCCCAAGATGCTGCCGCATCGAAAAGCCTGTCTCAAACCGCGGGGTAGACCACGCAGGTCACTGAACAGCCCATTATTATTAGGGTTGTGCTGAGGATGAGGCTGCGTGGCTACATCAGCCGGTCGTCTCGAAGCAGACGTTTCCTTCTCAACTCGCGCGAGATCGTATCCATCCGGAGACTTTGAGATTAGCTCCAATCCACAATTCTTAGGCTCATGTATCGCTGACTGGCATGAAGTGTTTTGCATGTTTTGCATGCAGCCTTTGCCGTTCGTTGCCCGCTGCGATGCATGTCACCTTGGAGTTCGAAACTTGACCGATGCTGGAGAAGAGACCTCTTGCTCTGAGTCTAGCCTATGTCTCACAAGCGGCTGGTGCTCGCGCGCTACACGGCCCAGCCAGAATCGTAGGTCGGGAGGACCCTGTCTGCCTGCCAGCGAATTTGCGAAGAAAAATAGAGGGGAGGGGAACAGCAGGTGGAAAGCGTTGGAGCATCGCAATTGCAAGGCAAGGGTGACCTTCTTCTCAAGCCTGAGCAATCTCCTGAAGCCCCGTCCCGCAGCTCACCGACGGCGGGTTGCAACCCAGTGCCGGTTTGCGATGTAGGAACGTTGCGGAATGGTATTCTCTGAACCAAGTTGACGATTACCATTCAAAGATCACTCTCAAGGCCGACTTGTCTCCGGATGTATCAGCATTCGCTGTCTTGCACTGTACAAGTACTCGTGGTGTCGGCCGACAGACTGAATGGATGGATGTGTCATTGTCGTCTTTGCGCTCCCAGTCGTAACAGAGTCTGAAATCACCCAACTGATTGTCCGTCGCAAGCCAATAAGGGGGCTTGGAGCGGCAAACGAAACTCGTCGTTCACATACCCATGCGCGCATCTCGCTCTTGGGCAGCCCCGGTCTGTCCACTCGATCAAGCAGATCTTCGATAGCCGTGGCACGGACATGGGCTGTTATGTGGTGTACAGTTGAATTTTGAGCGACAGTGGCTGTTAAGAGCGAGATACTCCTTTCGGTGGATAAATCAAACCAACTCAAGAATGCAAAAGACGCTGGCAGAATCTCCAACTCTTCTAGATACATGCTTTTTTTTCTCACGTTCTCCATCTGGGGAAGTGTGTTGTCACCTACACAGGGCTATCCAAGTCCCGAAGGCAATGCGACGCAGGCTGTGCGTGGCACACACAGACTGTAGCTAATTCTGTTGTCAAGAGCAAGCTACGAAGAGACAGCGAACAGGCTGCGGCTACACCGCCTGCGAAGACATGCGAATCCTTGGTTTTGGAGGTTACTTTGCATCTCGAGAGAGAGAGGAACGACAACAAATCATGAGCAGGGTAATTCCCAAGGCGACGAGCCCTACTTGGCAGATTGCCAATCCGACGAAAGTCAAGCACCAAAAATGAAGAGGAGCGGTGACAGCCCCGTCGAGACTGGCCGGAAAACGACGTGGAAACGCAAACACGGCCTTGAACTCTGGGGATCTCGGGCCTCCTGTCAGACCGAGATAGGGTTTGCGATGCACTGACAGAAGCCATACTGGTTGTCAACTCTCAGTCTTCTCTCGCTGAGCTTGACAAGCGTCGATAGTGGGCCAGCCGCTGCACGTCGCCATGGGGAGACAGCCCCTGACAGGAAAGCGGAACGAGAATGGCGACTGGGCCTAGTACGGAGGTCCTCCGATCTCCGACCTGCTAGACTCGGCGGTTGCTTTGGCTATTAGTACACACCAGCCCCTCAGCAATACAGGTAGGCAGAGGAAGGGAGGGGATGATGAGGGTGTAAGAAAACGAAGGGGATGGAGGGGTGGAAGTGAAATGACTGGGTTTGCTCGCCATTAACATCGGTTTCGCAGAGGTCCAAAGTCGGACGCGGACGAACTGCCCACGAGACTCAATGGCTTGCGAAAGGAGTTAAGAGCTACGTTACGCGTGAGTCTGCTCGACCAGCGTCGTCAACTCGCAGTCTATGTCGGCACAGCTGTCGGTACCAGCAAAGCAGCATTCAAACTAAGGCAACAAGACAGGACCAGAACTCTTCCGCAATTCCCATCGTGGGCTCGTGTACCTGAGAGGTATCCGAGATCAAGTCACCAAGTGCAACAACCAACCACACCTGTTCGCTCTCCTGCGCGCCGGTGCGTGCTGCTGCGGTTGCGGGACGGTTTGGACAGGGTACCTGGGTGGCGTACCTTGTCTCCCACTGGCTGTCTTACTCTTCTGGGAAGGATGAAAAGGCATGCCAAAGCTAGCTGCGCTGCGTCAGGACACCATCCACACCAGCTAATTACCTAGCTCTACCGCTGCCGCATGCGCGCAACACCGCATACTATAGTGCCGGTGCTGTTCAGACTTTGTACCTGCTCAGGGTGCCCGCAACCTTGGCTGCCACCTGGACAGGTACGGCACTCAACCTGTTGGATGCTGCGCGGACCAAGACAGGGCAGGGTGTCGTAACGCAACCCGCAATGTGCTGCCAGGTACTTTGGCTGCTTGCCTGGCAGGTAGGTACTTCGAACCAGTGCTCTACCCAGGCACTGCTTCACTGCAGGCTAGGGCAGCTTTGGGCAGTGAGAGCCCAGGAGAGTGGAGGAGAAGTTGTAGAGGAGGGGGGGATGTTGCCAGGGACCTTGGGCCCCCAGCCCCAGGTCCAGCGGCAGCAATATGGAGAGCGAGCGAGTGAGCGGGCGAGTGAGATGCTGTGGTTCCTCTCTGTGGTTCCTCTTTGCGATGGTGGCCCCGTCAAATCCCCTTGACCCCCGTCGACGGCGCAGGGGTATCTTGGGCCGCCGGCTGGCCTGCCACGCCCTCTCGACCGTGCTTCTCTCCCACACCCAAAAACGATAGAGTACATTACCTTCTTATGCTCCAATCCTGCTGCTCTCGTCTCTCCCCACGTACGTCGGGTTTCTTGTCCAGTCTCTTCTCTGTACACCATCTTGTGTGTCCGTGTATTTCAAACCCTCTCCAGACTGCCGCTCCTGGCTCTCCAGGGCGCGACGTGTGAGACTATATCCCGAGTGTATACTCTGTTCCGACGCGGGCAAGAAGAAAAAGGTGAGTCCCCAGTCCATTTACTGTCTTTATACGTTCGCAATCCTGCATCCTGCGCGTTGGGGGGGAAGCAATTTTGCGACATGGCGACAAGAAACACATCTACACACAGAGAGAGAAAGACCGAGAGACACGGAAACGGTTCTGTCACCTTTTGCATTGCCAGCATGCGGCCATTGCAACGGCAGTTCACCTGGATGGGGGGTTTTCAGTTGCGCAGCCAAACCCGACTCAAGCACCCGCAAAGCCATATCGCATCTCGGTACGGCTGGGGGTTGTTGCTTGCCAGACCAGACAGACATGAGAAGAACGCGAGGTAGGGGTGCGCGAAGGGCGACGAAGAAGCAAGGACTGGGACGGTTTCGGTTTGCGATTCGAAGAGACACAACAGAGGAGACGGGAGCTGCAAGGCGAGACATTGGGGTCTCACGCTGCTTAGCCCCTCTCCAACCGCTCTCTGCTGGACCTGGACTTGATGTTGGTTTTCCCCTGCGGCCCTGGATGTCATTCATCCTCACGGTCGTCTTTCAGGGCTTCACCGACTACCGCCCGCTTTTGGAGAAGACCAAAAAGCAACCCCCCCTGAACCAGCAACCAACCCAACCCGACCTGGAAACCTTACGCAGTCCCGTCGCTTTTAGTTCGCCAGATCCGCACCCCGCCTCCGATTTTCCTTGTTTTCATATTCGCCAAACCCTCGCTCTGTTCTGTGTTTCTTGTCGCCGTGGGCTGCGCTGTCTCTCCTCCAACTCAGTTTCGCAGCAGCCTGCAGCGTTCTCGTTTCTCCATCCAGTTCTTCCATGTATTTGTCGCTGACCGCCGGCCGTACTTGATGCCAGCAGTAATATAGAAAGCCATCGCCACTTGGCCCCTTCGTGCCGTGTACGAGTTGGAGTAAACCGGACGGCCACATGGACGACCTGCGATTTCGATCTCAACAGCCCCCGCGTAACGAGCCCACGATGAATACGCTTGTCTCACCTCCGCGGAACGGCAGCCGCATGCCCCAGCCTGTCCAGGCTCACGATGGGCGCGGCGCTTTGCCCCGCCGCTTCACCACCGATTCGGGGCGTGTACCAACATTGTCGTCTATTACCAACAACCAGCGCGGCCCTGAGATGGGCAATGATTACAATGTACGTCGTCTTCTTCGCTCGACGCTCGCAGCACTCTGCGATCTGTCATTGAGCTGCTCCTGTTGTCATCATTTCCATCGGTGCACAAGGTAGACTTGGGCTGACAGGTGAATTTACAGACTTTGCACAAGGTTCAATTGGTTCGTGGATCTCCCCTCCCGCCCCGGGCTTCCGCGACGGCAAGCGGCAGCCCGATGACGGCGCAGTGCTGCATTCGACCGGTAGCGATACTAACTCTCGGGCCAGATTGAGAAGAAGAAGCTCGAATACGAAAGGCTCCGAGAGCAGAGACGCCGATTCGAACTCGAGATGCAGAAGCTGGAGCAGGCGCAGCGGCGCGAGGAGATGGAGCTTGCCAAAATGCAGGACGACCTGCGCCAGGGTCACCAGTCGGAACCGACGACGCCTCCCGAATATCACGAGTCGTCTGGCTTCCCCACGATGTTCTCGCGCCCGAACCGGTACTCGACGTCCAGCCTGACCTCTCCCCCGGGCCTGTTCAACCGTCCCGGCCGCTCGGGATCGCAGCTCACCTCTCCCCAAGCCGCTCTGATGCAGTCTCGCTTCAACTTTGACGAGCATCTCCCGTCTCGGTCCGTGCCCGGCTCTCGAAGAAACAGCGACGAAGACGAGAAGGAGGAAGCTGTGCGTCAGGACCCGACCAGCCATCGGTCCTCTAATGCGTAAGTGCCGTAATCCGTGCATATGTTTGTTTTCTTGGACAAGTCGTAAGTACGAAAATCTGGAGTGTCGAGAGCTCTTGCCAATCATTGGCTGCGCCGAGAGATACCTGCAGTGTGGGCGGGCAGGTGTTGTAGTCGAGTTATCGTTCTTGCTGCCTTGGAAGAGCTCTTGCGATTTAAGGGTGTAGTGGATCGCTTCCTTCCTACAGTTGCTCTGCACTCAGTTCTCTGGCCTCCACAACACAAAAACTCAGGAGCCGTCTTTGAAAACCTCGACTCATCGGTGCACATCAACCCTCGAGGTCCACCACCACGACCTCACACCTGCCGTTCTTCACTACAAAAGCCCCACCGATCGCATAGGTTCTCTACCTCACTCAACATCTCAACCTGGTGAACAACTCTTTCACTTCCACCACCATTTTTCACAACCAACGTTGCGCCTGCCCCTTAACCACTTGCGCACATCGCGACTTCCTTACCCGTCCCAATTACTTATTGTTCTAACCACACCTCAACCTACGCGCCTCCCTTTTAACTTCTCAACTCCCGATCGCGCCTCCCATCCAATCTTCAACTCGTTCAAACTCATCGCTCCAAATTTCACTTCACCACCAAAAGCTTCCTTTCGATCGGGAATCCAAAGCTATATCAAGAGCTTTTGTTTCTTCAGATCTTCTCACCTGTTTCTAAACGAAACAACTCGACTTGTCCAAGAAAACTAACCACAGGCACCTTACCTCTTGGACAATGGCTGACTCTCAACCTTCTGACAACAGCTACAACCGCTACTCCATGCCTGTCACCAGATCTCGTACTGGCTTGTACGGCTCCGACCTCGACCAAACCGGCACTGCTCGATTCCTCTTCGGCGAGGAGGACGCTTCTGGCGAGCACAAGTACGGACACGGCACTGATGATAACTTCCCTACTCTGGTGCGCCGTGACGATCAAATGGTAAGTCCTCACTCTGGTTTGCTGTGTTGCTCTACCCTCCCCCAAATGCATCATCCATCATTGAGTTGCCGCAAACCAAGTGGCAAGCCAGTGTGTGCCTAATTGTGGTCCCTGCCCCAGTCATGATTGGCTGGTGAGTTGAGTGAGGTTGAGATAGCATCGGGAAGGAGCGAGCCGCAAGCAAGCAACCGCCGCAGCTTCCCAACCTCAACTTGATTCATCCCATTCACCCCGCCCGCCTTTCCTTCCACTTACATTTCCTTCCCTTCTTCCTCCCCGAAAAATTCTTTCTCTGAAAGATTCTTTCCCACCTTCCACACCTTCTTCACTCTGTTTGTTTACAGTAAACACTCGCTCTCCTTCGTCCCCTTCGTCCCCTTCACCTCAAGGTCGGAGTTTTGCAAGAACATCACCTCGTTGTCGACACACCCAGACTTCGGTACAACACAAATTGTCAGCATCTGTTCAAGCGTTGACATTGTTTGGTCGTGTAGCTCTCTGCATCCTCCGCTGCCCTTGATCTTGCCCTCTCTCCTTCGCCTGCCCCCGACGCGCCTGCCACGAACGGTTGGGGTCATATTAACCGTCATCGAACTCAACAGAGCTTGTCTGCTATCAACACGTCTTCGCTCAACGGAGCTGCTTCGTCTGGCGAGATCGGCAACAGAGCCAACGCACGTCACTCGCTCGACCTTAAGTTCTACCCGGACGCTCCTTCCGACAACCAGAACTCCGTTGTCTCGCCCACCAACCACATCATGGCCACTCCTCCCAAGTTGCAGAGCTCCTTCTCTGCCAACGATATCCCCACCGTCAAGAGCACCAACAACGCTTCCGTGACCAACAACCACGCCCAGCAGCACTTTCACAACCACAACGCCAGCATTGGTCGCATTCCTGCTGGTGCCGTTCCCGGTCGTCACAGTCGCGAGCTGTCCAGCGACAACAACATGGGCGGTCCCCGTGAGCAGCCCGGTCATTTCCCTTCCATTCAGTCTGCCCTTCAGGCCAATGCAGCTCCCTTCGGCCCTGGTGCTCAGGTTCCAGGCTTCCCTCACGCCTCTCAGGGCAACCAGCCTCCCAACGTTGCTCCTACTGCCGGACCTAACAACACCTACGGCAACTTCTATCCCAACGGCTACGTCTCCCCGAGCAACCCTGGCCCTCCTGGTCCTCCTGGTCCTCCCGGCCCTCCCACCTCTGGCCCTGGACACTACGGCATGCCTCTCTTGGCTATGGGTATGCAGAATATGAACCTCGGCGGTAACAACATGTATCCTGCCCAGAACTACGCCGGCTATGGCGCGCTCTACAACCCGCAGCCTCAGCAGCGTGACAGCCAGGCTCGAGTTATCCAGCATCGCCGCCAGATGGATAACGAGGGTATGTTTCTTTCTAATGCATTTTGTCATTTACCGCCTTGCTAATTAGTCTCAGCTATGTCTCGCTACAACGGCCTCGCTCTTGAGAACGTGGGCGGTCAAATTTACGATCTCTGCAAGGACCAGCACGGCTGCCGCTATCTGCAAAAGAAGCTCGAGGAGCGCAACCCGGAGCAGGTCCACATGATCTGGCTTGAGACCAACCAGCATGTCATTGAGCTCATGACCGACCCCTTTGGCAACTACCTTTGCCAGAAGCTCTTGGAGTACTGCAATGACGACGAGCGCACCGTCTTGATCCAGAATGCCTCGGCCGACATGGTCCGCATTGCTCTTAACCAGCACGGCACTCGCGCCCTGCAGAAGATGATTGAGTTTGTCACCACCCCCACCCAGATCGAGATGATCATCAACGCCCTGCGCTACCAGGTTGTCGAGCTCATTCAGGATCTCAACGGCAACCACGTCATCCAGAAGTGTCTTAACAAGCTCAGTGCCAAGGATGCGCAGTTCATCTTCGATGCTGTCGGTACCAACTGCGTTGACGTCGGTACTCACCGCCACGGCTGCTGCGTCCTCCAACGCTGCATTGACCATGCCTCTGGCGACCAGAAGGTTTGGCTCATCTCTAAGATCACCGAGCACGCCCCGATTCTGGTTCAGGATCCGTTTGGCAACTACGTGGTCCAGTATATCATTGATCTCAACGAGCCTTCCTTCACTGAGCCTATCGTCCGCATGTTCCAGAACCGCATCGGTCAATTGTCTCGTCACAAGTTCAGCTCCAACGTCATTGAGAAGTGCCTGCGCTGCTCCCAGGAGCCCTCTCGCGACATGATCGTCGAGGAGCTCCTCACTCCTGGCGAGATCGAGCGTCTGCTCCGCGACTCGTACGCGAACTATGTCATTCAGACTGCCCTCGAGTATGCGACCCCCCACAGCAAGTTCCGTCTTGTCGACGCCATTCGGCCCATCCTGCCGTCCATTCGCTCTACCCCTTACGGACGTCGCATTCAGGCCAAGATTCAGGCTTTTGAGGGTCGTGGCAGTGCTACCTCCAGCGGCCAGACTACTCCTGCGGACGCCAGCCAGGGTCAGATTGCCCTTCGTCCCAGTCACAACCGCGCCATGTCCAACACCACCTCTGTCATTGCCCCTGGCGGTGGCTTTGGTAACGGTCTGAACGGCGGTCTCAACGGCGGCATGGCCCCTCGCGGCGCGCAGGCCAGCTACCCCACGCCTGCCAACATCACTGTGCCTCCCCCGGCCCCTCCCCAGAACCAGCGCATGCAGCAGTACGGCTACAACCAGCAGCCGCGTACCATGGGAAACGGTCCTGCTGACGCTGGCGCCGGCGGCGAGACTCAGTGGCTGTAATTGTACATAACGCGTTGTCGACGTGGGATTCCAATTCTAATGGCATGAAATGTGTGATGCGGGCACTCGACGACGAATCTCATGGGCGGCATGATGCTTTCCGCAACGGTCTTCTTTCGAACACAGCACGGCGACGACGCAGCAACGACTTGACGATCACTTTTCCTTCATTGTCTGTGCAAACATCAAAAATCCAACCCCCACCAACATACAAATCGCAACCCACAACCACCTCTTCATCCGTCAAGCACGGCGGGCTTGCATCTGGTTGCAAGACCTGCTTTGTGTGTACACTATGGATTCGGGCAGCGAATGCCAATGGCATTTGCAGCACAAACATAAGAATCGCATTCTGCTTCTCGGCAGCCGTCACCAGATCAGACGGAGCCTTCAATAGGCTTGTACTTGACGCGGACATCGACATAGACGAACGTTTTTCCTATTCTCTTTCTTGTGTTTTTGTCTGCGGTTTTTTTTTTTTCGTTTCTTCATTTCGATTCGTTACACTCGCTCTCCAAGTATTATCAGCTTGGATCACGATTGGATCGGACTCACGACGACATCGGCTTAATTTCCAACCCGACACGCCATTACGAAGCTGTTCATGAGACGCAACGACACTTTTGCATGGGGGCCAGCGTTGAGACATGAAAGCATCGTGGGGCAGTCTTTTCTTTCTCTTCTCGCAGCGGTTTGTGCATCGCGTTTCTCGTTCTCGGCATGTGCTGCCGATACTCTCATGGCTATTCTGATTGGGAGGACGATTTTGGCAAAGATGGTGGACATGGGCTCTCGCATATCAAGGGGGCATCTGAGACGGAATCGAGCGAACTTTGGCGATCGGAGAGGACTTTCTTGTGTGTGTAAGAGACCTCTAGGGATGAAAATTGGCGTTATTTTGCTTTTCGGTCGGCGGGGATGATGTGTATGGGGTCTGGCTAGAATTGCGTACGCTTTTCAGCAAACACCCAGGCATCCTACGGCCACGCATGTATTTAGGTAGATCAAGAAAAGATCTCAAAAAACCTCCCAAAGTGTCCATTGTGGCCGTTGTGATGTGTGACTATCACCAGAATACGTATTTGGCAGCGTTTATTTTTGGCGCCTATCACGATATCTGCAGCCGCCATGGCTGGACCACGTTGACCCGATGAGACGGGGAAGGCAAGGATCCGAGGAGTGGAGCATGTGAAGCGAAACAAAACCCACCGAGGAGTCTTCTGATTGGCCAAACCCACGAACCCCCCACGGCACGGGAGGTGCGTTCCAGAACAGTGACCACCTCACACTGGACGGGCACTCTTCCCAGTGAAAGCAGGCGGCTGACGCCGTGGGAAGTGGGCACAGCCTCACTGTTTTGCGGCAAACTTCGTTGGTCGGGCCACCTGGGCACCTGGGGAGCAAGAAAAAAAAGGCCAGACCGCAGCGCAGGCCTCCTTTTTGGTTTTCTTTTCTTCTTTTCCCCTTCTTGTCAGCGAACACAACACATTCAACGCAGCAAGCCTTCTGCAACACCCTTTTTTCCGCATTTCCCAGCGCACGCCTCTTGATTCCTTCTCGATAAAATGACCCGCGGCAACCAGCGCGACAAGGCCCGTGAGGCGGCCCAGAAGAAGGCTGCCGGAGCGGTGAGTTACTTTTTTTTCCCTGGGGTGGTGTTTACTTTTCGCGGTCGGCCGGACGCTCGTCACGGCTGGTGACGATCATCACCCGACTTGCTCACGACACCCCATCCGATCCGGTTGAATCAGCTCCAGTGCTTATTAGGGGGGAAATGCAATTATCAGAAGTGTCCACAGCACTGCAAGCCTTTGAAGGTTCCAGAGCTGGCTCAACCGTGTGGGGGTGGGATGAGTGAGCGAAAGGGCTCGCAATGTTAGCTGGTAGAATGAGTGCAACAGAAAGCTGATGCCTAGTCCCCATAACAGAAGACGAAGAACACCATGAGCGGCACCGAGTTTGCGCGCGCCAAGGAGAGCGCTGCCGACATCATGAGGCAGAAGCAGGCTGCATGTAAGTCGTCTCCGCCTCTTCTTCCACCGCCCTTCTTCTTTCATGTCTTAGGCAGAATGTAGCGTCTATGCGACGAACTTTCTTGAGCCGCCTCTTGAGAGACTTGAGAAGAAGACCAGGACGCCGATCATAACGGGACCGCATTGCTGACCATCTAATCACAGCTGAGGCCAAGAAGGCTGCGGCGGGCGGTGGCGGCGGCAAGGATGCGAAGAAGAAGTAAAATCTCAGCAGAGGAAAACGACAGTCTTTTTTCATGATCACCCGCTCCTCTCGCTACATACATCCTTGTCTTGAACCTGACGCATTTGTTTTCCTGGACCGGCTCATCAAACATACAAATCGCCTCAACCTGCCTCAAAGAGGCGTATGAGATGAGTCAGCCGGGTGAGAGGGGGGGTCCTATCCTCACGATCATCCGGGAAGACGGGTATCGACCTCATCGTCAGGGCTCACCCAAGAGATGTGTTTTTGTTGTGAGAGATAAGGATGAGAGGGAAACAGACTGCCGAAACATACAAACACACACACACGAACAATCATCAACTACGACTTGGCAAACGGATTCATAGGGCGTCTTTATAGGGGCGGTGGCGATGGAGGTGCATTCGGCGTGCTTTGGGCGGATAATCACACACACTATATTAAACACACAGTCATAGTACCTACCAGACTTTCAAAACACGGGGGACTTGCCTGCTCTTCTGGCCTTTCTCTGCATCGCTTTCCCGCTTGTGCGTCGTGTCTTTCCTTGACCTGAAAGGTGGCCATCAAATCAGGTATGGCATATAGGCAGCTCAACTTCTAGCTTCAACAACAGCGCTCGTGATGCGGCTGTCAAATGTCGGCCAGTCAACCACATCAAACCACGCATTGAGACAATAATGACATATGACCGTCATCTGTCCTATCCACTTCAGGAATATTCCTACCTGAAGCAACACGGCCCCCGTCCGGCAACAACATCCGCTCAGCAAGTGCAACCGGGAAACACGGCTCCTCCACTGTTTTTTCTTCGGTCCTCCGCGGGACCAGCCCGGACCCCACTCACATAGACGGCCGATCAAACCTCGCCAGTCGTAGCAGAACGCGGGATCCATTTCGGATCTTCTTCCTTCCATGACCCCCTTATCCTGATTTCTGCAGTGACTCGGGTCTTTGTCAACTTGCAGGACTGCTATGTTTTGCAACTTGGCATGCACAACTTCAACGAGTGGAAAGAGTGACCCAACATCTTTGAGCGTGATCATTCATCATCCATTTATTGATTCCTATTAAGTGGTTGCGAAAAAAAAAAGGTTTTTCCATCCAGGAAATACGAACCAGTCATACTCTGTAATTATCCCCTAAACCCCCTCCTGGATTCCTTCCTTTGCCTTTGGCCCGCCGTCCACCCTTTTGGAGCTGAACGGGGACCAAAGACGGGGCGGGCTTCCCCCATAAACAACAGAAGAGTTCAAATCCGCCTCGACGACCTTCCAGGTCGATCGTGGCTAATGGACTATATCCTGCTCTTTTTTGTACTGCCGTCTTCCACAACCAACGTAAGCGAAATCTACATGTGATGAGAAAAAAAAAAAGAAAAGAAAAAAAGGTCGTGAGCCCCCTAATGTGTAACAACTCCGGATATGTGGTATCGTTCCCAGCGGAGTGGGTAATAAAACAGGTTAAATCTTTCCCGGATTTGGTATGAAGATAATAGGACTACTAAGGAAGCGGGGGAGTGCACGACTAGGTGTCTATTCCTCCGTCTATCCTCTAAGCCTCCATCATGTTCATGGGGAGAGAGCCTGCCATGCCGCCGAAAGCACCAACGCCTTGTGCGGCCGCGGGGAAAGAGCCAGCTGAGCAAGTGACGGCGCAGACGCAAGCACCGGCACCGTTGATCTGGCCAGTGCCGGGAGTAACGGCGCCACCAGCAGCGGGAGCGGCAGGAGCGGCGGCAGGAGGCGCAGCGGCGGGCGCGGAAGCAGCGGGAGCAGAGGCGGCAGGGGCAGCAGCCGGGGGAGTGCCGCCTACGATGGCGCTGGGAGCTCCGTTGCCCTTCTGCTGGATAGCCATGGACTGGAACATGGCCTGGGTCTTGTCCGCGGTAGGGTTGATGGAGAAAGTCATGCCCTTACCGCAGTGGTTGGCCTGAGCGCAGTAGAACCCTTTGGAACGTGTTAGTTGAGATGGAGGTGGGGTGCAGTTGAGAAGACTTACACAAGGGGTCGGAGACCATGACTTGCATGGCAACCTGGGGAGGCGGGCTGACGGTGTTGTTGGGGTTGGCCATGAAGCCAGAGTTCATACCGCCGGCGAGAGGATCGCAAGGCTTCGCGAAGGAGGACTGCGTAGCGGTGTGGTTCTGGCTCATGAAAGTGAAGACAACCATGTCGCCGACGTTGGCCTTGATCTGATCGGGAACGAAAACGAGACCGGCGGCACCACCGACCATGACCTAGCGCTGGAGTCAACAACTTGTACCTCACGAGAGCCAACTTTGAAAACTTACGTTGTGAGTCTGGGCAGCAGCCGGAGGCGCGGCAGGAGCAGCGGGAGGAGCAGCGGCGGGGGGCGCGGCGGCGGGGGGAGCAGCAGCACCGCCGGCGGGAGGGTTGATGTTGATCGTAGGCGCGCCGGCACCGGGGTTTGCCCAGATGATGATAACTTCGGTGACCTGGCTGTTGGAAACTCCGAATCCTGTCATGCCAGCCGGAAGAGCCTTGCCGAGTTCTGAGGAAGCAGCAGACTTCTTGTGACCATCGCGACGAACGGGGTAGGTGTTGCGAGCGGATCGGGCGGAGGCCAGGGCGGCGGCGGAGAGAGCTAGTACGGCGGAGAACTTCATCTTGACGGTTGAATGGTGTTGTCGTCGATTAGGGAGACCTTTTGTTGTTGATGTATATCGAACAAGACACGACCCTTGTCCTTCTCTTTTCTTTTTTTATTTCTCTTCTCGGAAGATTTGTTGGTATTGCGAGACTGCTGGAGCCCGTCGAGTTATAAGGAATAAGAGGGTTTAGTTAATGCTGGATGGCGAGGGCCTGCTCGTGACGAAGGGGATTGAACACGGAACCGGAAGAGAACGAAAGCTCAAAAAAGAATGTGTGAAGACACTCGGCAGATGAAGAAGAGATGGGGAGGAAGAAACAGAAACCTCTCAGTCGACGAGGATCGGGGGAAGTGGGAGAGCTTAAATCGAGGCGAGTTGTCGTGGGCTCTACGGCATGGATGGGCGCGAGCCATGTCGCATTATCCGTTCGTTATCCCATGTCTCTCTCGCTCTCTCTCGTTAAAGTGGCCCCAGTGTGCTAGGTCATCCACGGGACATGGGACAGCCCCTTCCCGGCCCCAACATCGACCTCGACGAAACAGGACGAGAAAATCTTCCGCCAGCCCGTCCTGGAGTCATTGGGGCAGGCTCGCCTTGGAGCGCTAGGCCAAGCGCAAGCCAAGCACAGCGCCCGGGGGTCCTTACTCTGGGCTCAGGGGGGGAGGGTCACAGAAGGGGAGGGGAGGCAACGATGATGGAGACAGTACCCATTAAGGCCGGCTCACCAGGATCAAACGGCGTGGTAGTGAGGGCGTCGAGGGGCGGTTCGTTGCTCGGGGATGCAGCGTCCGATTAAGCACACGAAGCACAGGCCCACAGCGGCATTGCCATCCCAAGCTTGGTGCAAATAAAGAAGAAAAGCCAAGACGAGATGGGTGGGGTTTGGGTAGTAGCAGAGGGGGTGTTGGTAGGGGTGAAGGGTTGGGAGGAACCAGGGGGTGGGAACGGATGGATGACGGATGGAAGCATAGACTTTTCATGATGGGTGGGAGGAAGAGGGAGGGACGATGATGCTGCTAGCGGGCCAGTGGACCAGTAGACGCACGTTTCTGATGTAAGTGACTGCAGATAGAGGTGTGTGTGTGTGTGCCACGGAGAGGTGGGTGCTTCTGATGCAGTTGGTCCCAAGCCGGGGTGTCGCTGCATCGGCGATAGCTGGAAAGAGAATTGACAGCATCAGCAGGCAGGTAGGCAGTGAGTACCTTAGTCGAGCAGCTGAAGGGACCGCGGAGTAGCAGCAGTGAGAGTGAGAGAGACCTGGAAAAGTCGGAATGCACCAGACAGGCTGCGGACTAGCGCGGTGAGGGAGGTGGAAGCTGTGACAGATTCGTCTCGAGTCGTGTTTTGGCATCTCGCTAAGGGGCCCCTGGCTGCCCTTCCCAAGACGGTAGTCGCTCGGACCCCAAGCGAGGTGCACACCAAGGGTTTTGCATGTCACGTTCGTCGTTACGCTGGGCGGCCTCTTGTCTATCTGTCCTGAGAACGGGAGCTTGTTGCATTGGGGGAGAGTTTGGATGGCTGTCAGTGTGTTGGCTGAGGTGGTGTTCTGACGACATGTAGTCGATTTAACTGTTGACCAAGGTAGGTAGGTGTCGTTGGCCAAGCATCGTTGAATCTATGTCGCTAGCGCAAGCAGATCAGAGACAGAAAACCAACGATAGATTAATCGCCCAATGGACAGCCAGAACCGCAACTCTGGACCCTCCCCCGAGAGCCAAAATGCCCCGGGCAAGGCTTGTTGCCCTCTGTAAATTAACGCTCCCGCTGTCTCGGGGGTGCTAAACCTTATTACGGCCAATTAAGGTGGTTGGACCCCCTGAACTGGCATTTTAGCTGCCGGAGCCACGGGATGGCGTCCCACCCCCCCTTTGCGCCGTGTGGTTCCTGCAGGTACGGAGCCCTGCATCCAACCCAACTCTTTCTCCAACCTTACAACCTTAGACATCATTGTCTCCTGCTCTCTGGGAACCTGTCTCTTTTTGGGCATGGAAGGTACCTGAAATACTACGTGGGCTGCGATCGATACGTACATTTTACATGTGCCATTCAAGTTTTCAATAACCCCAACCCGCCAAGCGCATCCATCCCCTCGAGTCTGTATCTCCGTCCCCATCGTCCCTGCATTTGTACCTCACGCAGGTGCTGTAGGTACGGAAACTGAATCTGCATCACCCCTCCTCCCAGTCGTTCTCGGTTTTCGGCTTCTCTGAACCTCACAGAGTATGTGCGGTGTTCCCTCCCACTGCACCCTCCCACTAACCAATGCCTATTCGTACCTTAATCCGCATGAGTCGGCACGGCTTGCCAGGCGGAGCCAGGTCAGCGTTCGAAGTACATGCTGGGCGTGCAGCCGCCTCAAACGGCCACTGAGTACTTTGAAACGAGCCCGCCTCCCCCCCATCTCTCCCTCTCCCTTTCCCCTTCTATGCCACATTCTCTCAACTAAGACTCTGTCGTTGAGGGTAAGGTACGCTACAACCACTACACCACTCCAATCGCTCCACGTCCTCTGACCGCGGGCGAGTCTTCCCGGCCCACAACACCAAGAAATACCCAAGCCCTCGTGTATGATGGGGGAACAAAACGAGACGAGACCGATCCAATCCAATCCAGCCAAACCGCCCCTCCGTCGTCATCCATAGTCTTAGTAGAGTCCCTGTCCTGCCTGCTCAGTGCTCCTGTCCACTCAACTTTGCTCATCTACCCGCCCTTGTCAGCAGCCACACGCTGTAACCGCAAACCACCCCCATCCCAACTCTGAGCACCTCTTCGCAGACTAATTCCAAAAACCATGGACCCTGCTCGTCCAGTCTCAACACCGACTTGGCTGCCCACTGCTACCATTAACGCCCTGCTGTTGCCGCCGTTTGCCCAACCAGAGAGACTGGACTTGGACCTGACACAAGGCCATCGGGCGCTAGACATCGGCTTATTTCTCTTCCAGCACTGCCATCGTCTTGTCATTTCTTGGTCGCCCGCCAGTAAAATAGCCCGTAATGCGACGTCCGCCTCAGCCTTCTCTCTAACACTCTCCTCGCGGCTAGCTAGCTAGCTAGCATCAGCAGCACTTGATGGTGCTTCCTGTCATTAAACCTGAAGTTGGTAGTGTTGTCGCATCTCGTCGCTCGGGGATCGACCGAAGGGAAACGGCACCGCGGCTCTGCTCCTGTCAAACCTCGATCCGCTTGATCCGAGCCCGCGTGTCGACGAGTCGAGCACTTACACTTGCACTGCATGCCAGCCACGCGTAAAGTGATATCTCCGGACCGGAGGATCACCGTGCTCGTTGTGCAGATTGACGGGTAGCCGGCCCAACAGACAGCCGCTGGGACGCATGGGTTGCTGAGCATGTCACGTACGCCTGCCGGCCGCATGAAGAAGCCTTTGCGTTCACCCAAAAGTCGTGCAAACTGTTCTGATCTCCTCGGAAACATGTAGACCTCGCTTAATAGCCTGACGGGCCTTCAATCGCGAGCCCGAGGAGATCGGTGGACACTCGCAACTAAACTCCACGTTTCTTTCCAAGTCCGGGTTGAGACCCGCGGTTCCGATTCCAATTACTACAGCAATGAATCGGCCCATCATGTCGACTAAGACCTCCCTCTCGATAGCTTATCCAACGACGCACGAGGCCATCTCGGCTACCTAGGTTGGCACTAGTAGTGTCATCTCTTCTATCCCGCCAACCCGCTATCCCGCGCTGTTAAGGCTCCTTTCGGATCTTGCTCCGCCTTGACCCCCATGTGTCATACAACTTGGCTCGCAGAAGCGCGTACATAAATGAACACTTTGACGAAATGGGGACATGGGTCCTATTTTTTTTATTCTTGTCCGCGGTGCGGAGAGGAGAAGAACGACCAAGCCTAGACCCGTCCACAGTGAAACAAAACGAACTCTTGGGCGAGAGGGACAAGAGCGCGCTAATTGCTAAATTTTTGTCGCAGCAGCCACGAGGTTTGCATGGTTGCATTGGGACTCTAGAAGGACCCGCCAGCCCAAGTTCGCCCGACCCCGACTTGGTCAACCACAAGAATTCCTCCGTCCCAAGACCGACCATCTGGGCGCTGCAACTTGCAGAAGAACGGATAAAATGGCGAATCAGAGCGCTGCTGACCGAAAAAGCCTGCGCTCCTGTCGTTCGTGACACATGCCATGGCGAACCTCAGACAAGGAACGGTGTGGCGCCGTTGCATCATCGGATGATGGAACAGATCGTGTTACAGACTCGTCCTCCCGCACGTCGATCAGATAAACTATCGCGTAGCCGCTTCTCAGGACGGTCGACCTCACCCCATTCCCCACACCACCCTATCTTCCCTATCCCAGAGCAAAGGAGTCAACTCAGCCTCATTGTCGCGGCTCTTGTGTCTGCTGCTGCTGCTGCTGTTGCTGTTGGCCTTCGTAAAGGCCAGTGTAGTATCCGGCGTAGTACCAAGACATCAGTAGTCTCTTCAGTCCTTCGTCTTGCACTGCAAATCAAACCCACAAGGGCGCCATGGTCAGTCACGGCTTCTTTCATCCTTTGGCAGAACGGGAGCGGCACTGGGCAGATTGTAGCCTCAACATTCCGACCAGTGTACGCAGCAGAGCTTTACACATACCTGAGCCAAGCAGACCTGGAGGGCCCATTGTCGCAAGACTCGGGACACTGCCGCTGCTGCCCGAGATAGGCTTTGCGATGGGCACGCCAACTTTGGACTGAACCTGGAGCGAGCAAGGAATGCGTCAGCGGAAGCGAACAAGATGCAGGACAGATGGATGCCAAGCTTTTCTGATCTGCCTGGATTTCCTCTGGGGTGAATGGGTTGTTTTACATCCGTGCTGCCGCCCGCCCCTTTCGTTTCGTGGGCTACCTCTCTGTCGTCCACGATCTCAGGCTGATCGACCGCTTTCGTTTCTGAGTCGCCGGTCCTATGGGTCGTGGAAATCATTCAATGTCAGAAGTGATCTTGGTATTTCATAAATATGGAGGAAGAGTCTGGTCATACTGGGGTTCGGAGGTCTCCTGAAGATCAACATCCTCGAGCCTGCCTCCCTTCGCGTGGATGCTGTGATACTTCTGCCCAGACGATCAGCCGCTGACACACGTGGGGAGATTCTCCTGGCCCAGACGGGAGACTCCCACCTTGTACTCGTTCAAAGCCTCATTCCAAGAGTCAATGAGGGCAGAATCGTCCCAAATCTCAGCATGCGTCATATCCATATCGTTGCTAGGCATCTTAGCCGCTGCGTAGGAACAGCCTCAATGCCGGAGAAGCACGTGTCTGGGAAAATTGGGGAAATGACGGCGGTGCACGTCGAGCCTTTGGTCTGTTCTCGATTGTTCAAGTGCCAGAGGCAAGGATCAAGGCCTGCCTTCCGGTGTTGAGCAGATAGAGTGAGTTTGAGAGGTGGGCGTGTGTGTGGACCTGGCGGTTCCTATCGAGGCCGTCCGATTGATGCAAGAAATGAGGTTATGCCGGTTTCCTGGATGGGTTCGTGCCTGGCGCTGCACTTCGCTCAATCGTTCTAGTTCCTCGGAAAGTTGAGTCTCAATGTGCGAACGTCACTTTCGCCTTTTGTTATGGTACTGAGGCCAAATGACGGAGATGCTGGGTGAGATCAGATGTTGAACTTCTTCAGCTTTGTCAGCATAATCAGCATACTGACGGGAAATCCCAGGCAAGCCGTTCGGTTGATGAATACTTACCCGGAGTTGAAATGCGTTGTTGGAGTTGGAGATAACGTTTGCGGCTCAATAAGAGGATTCGGAAATGGTCTTCGCAACCACAGCCTGCATGGTGATTGAGTGAGCTCCTTAGCAGTCAAGCTCAGCGCGTCGCGGTGCTGAGAGCTGTCGGCACCGTCGCCCCTTCAGCACCGATGCCCCGCTAAAATGTCCCTGGCCAGAACAGCTCAGGGCGCCGTGCCAGCGGGGTGCTAGCTTCACCGCCCCGCGTACCTGCGTGGCAGAACTAGGAAATTTTAATTTTTTTTCGTTCTTGCGACAGGTACTCGATCGCTGGTGCCACCGATTTGTCTGCACTCAACAGCATCCCCAACTAATCGCAAATATGGCCCCCGAGTTAAGAAAGAGAACCAGATGTAAGCCTAATACCTTCGCGACCTCAAGCTTCAAATTCTTACATTGATACAGCGGTCACCGCGGCCGAAAACGCGCCTGCGGCCAAGAAGGCCACCAAGGCCGAGAAGGTCGAGAAGACCGAGCCTGCGGCGAAGAAGACCAAGGCTGAGAAGGCCAAGGTTGAGAAGGTCGAGAAAGTTGAGAAGATCGAGAAGAAGGCTACCCCCAAGCGCAAAGGTATGTAGCATTCGCTGTGTCTCTTCGCGCATTGACTAACAACCACGTTCTCCAGCCGCCCCCGAGGAGGCCTCGCCCGTCGCCGCGAAGAAGCAGAAGCCCGCGAAGGCTACCCCCAAGACCACCCCGAAATCCAAGAAGGCCGCAGCCAAGCCCGAACCCGCTGAGGAGGCCGAGCCCGAGCCCGAGGCCACCGAGGTCGTCGATGAGGAGGAGGCCGAGACTTCTGTCATTCCTGTCGAGGATGGCGGCGACTCTGACGAGGAGATTGATGCCGACATCCAGGCGCTCGCGGCTGGTTTGGACCCGGAGGACGCACCCGAGGCTGACGGAACCCTCTTCAAGGAAGGCCAGGATGTAGGAACGATTCCTAAAATCAGCAAGAAGCAGAAGAAGTCCATTGGAGGGTCGAGCGAGGAGCCCGGCGTGGTCTTCATCTCAAGACTGCCCCACGGTTTCTACGAGCACGAGCTGAAGGGCTACTTCTCCCAGTTTGGCAAGATCAACAGGCTGAGACTCGCCCGCAACAAGAAGACGGGCGCAAGCAAGCACTGGGCTTTCATTGAATTCGCCGAGGAGAGCACCGCCCAGATTGTCGCGAAGACCATGGACAGCTACCTCCTGTTCGGCCACATCCTCAAGGTCAAGACCGTCCCTAAGGAGTCGCTGCACGAGAACCTGTGGAAGGGTGCCAACAAGCGCTTCAAGAAGATCCCGTGGAACAAGATGGCTGCCAACGAGGTCGCGAAGAAGAGGACGGAATCGACGTGGGCTCAGAAGGTCTCCAGGGAGGAGAAGAAGCGCGAAGAGCGTGCTAAGAAGCTGAAGGGGCTCGGCTACGAGTTCGAGGCACCTGACCTGAAGAAGGCCGTCGCGCCGCCGCCCGAGCCCATGGCCATCGACGCTCCCGAAGAGCCCAAGGCCATTGAGGCGGCACCGGCTGAGGAGAAGCCTGCTGGGGAGGAGGCTGCCCCTGCAGCGGAGGAAGAGGCAGCGGAGACGCCCAAGACTAAGGCAAAGGCGAAGAAGGGCGGCAGGAGAAAGTCCAAGAACTGAACTCCTTTACGATATCCCGCGTCACATGTTGTTTGAGAAAAGTTGTTCTGCATATTTCTACTGCATTTATTGCTTGGGGAGTCCATCAATAAAAAGGGTAATCACTGGGATTAGTATGTACGCGCATAGCGAACCCGTCGCACCCATTCAGATTGGGCGAGCGCCGGGATTATAAAAGGCGAATCTACTCTGCTTCAGCGTCGAAAATGACCAAGTCATTGATTAAATGGGCTCGATCGAAAAGTATTTCAGCGAAGGGTAAAATATGTGAAGAAGAGAAGAAGAAATGGAAAATTTCGTCACGAAGCAGAGCCTCTTGAAGGTCTCGCAGCTGATAAGATAACGCTGAGTCAGCAAGTGGAATGGCTCCACTATGGCCTATGGGCGCGCTGACCTAATGTGGTCGTCAACTTCCAGTTACCGATGCGCCTCGTAAAGCAGGGTCGTATCTCTCTGTCATCTGCGCCGTGCATTTCGTAACTGATTGCATATAGTTTCATGTGGCCAAGGTACATACGGGAATAGAACTGAAGAATAGCCTTGGTTGCCTCATTTTTAGGACGCCATCTGAAGTCAATGTCAAACTACGAGAACAAGGTGTGATTCGTGTTAGTCAGTTGATCAGTTGTCGAGGCCGTCGTTTCAACTATCGACCCTGTGCTGATACACGCCAGGACACTGTGTAAGCTGTAAAGCCGCTTAGGTCTCCAAGTGCAAACATCAAAGCTACAGAGTCGCAAAGAGATAACTTGGAGATCCTATCGAAGCCCATTTTGACCGTGAGAGGCCGTTGAAACCCAGCAAACGGTTGGCGCTAGACGCGCTGTCCTTAGCTAATACTTATCGTTATCGGTGCTTTTAGTGGAGCTTTCCGACCAGTGTGGGGGACCGGGGGGCAGTACCTTCCGCGTGTGAAGTGAACACGCTCGCTAATTTGCGAACCTAGCTTACGTGGTGTAAGTACATACCAACCCGCCCGATGCCAGACTGGACATCTTGCAACCTCCCAACGAACCTCGAAAAATAGCCCATTCCACCCAGCTTATACCAGCTCAGAGGGCTCTGCACACCTCCCGATGCATTGGAGAAGCCAACATGTCCGCCGCCGCTCCCTCTAGTGACCCGGTCCAGAACGCATCTTCAGGTTCGCCGATTGATTCCACCCCTCGGAGGCAAATGATGCGATCGCGGCGCTAACTTGTCTGGCCACGCTTCTAGGTAAAAAGAAGAACAACAAGAAGAAGAAGAATGCAAACAAGCCCAAAGAACCGATAGAGACCGACAGCGCTGCCCCGCAACGCGACGCTGCCGAGGATGGCGATGACGAGCCGGAGACCCCGGTGCAGGTGACACTCCCTTGTGTCGTTGCATTCTAGCCACATAGCTGATCTGACTGCCGTCGCAGGACGCCGCACCCACGGAAGAATCCAGCCCCGAACAGACCGCAGACAAGGACACAACGGCCAATGGCCACACCGAGAGGCCGACGAGTAATGGACACGCGAACCCACCTATAGAGAAGCCGACAGATGATCATGGGGCTGGGGGAGATGCCACTGCGAAACTAGACGCCCTCACGAAGGAGAGAGAGGCACTACGCACAGAAGTCGAGACATTGAGGAAGCAGCTGGAAACAATTCAAGGAACACACGATGAGACCATTGCAAATCTCAAGTCTGAGCTGGAGGAAACGTCATCAGCAAAGGAGCAGGCGGAGGAGCAGTACCAAAGCCTGCTGGAACGTGTCAATCACCTCAAATCGACGCTCGGCGAACGTCTAAAGCGCGATCGAGCCGAACTCGAAGAGGCCAAGGAGCGAATTGAAGAGCTCGAGGCGCAGAACGAAGAGCTGCAGAATGGCTCGAAAGCATCTGAGGATGAGCTTGCTAAGCTCAAGGAGGAGCTACAGGATACCTCGCGTGAGGCAAACAGCCTGCGCAGCCGCAGCAACTTGTCCCAGCAAAATTGGGTGAAGGAGCGAGAAGAGTTGACACGAGTGGTGGCCAGCCTCAAGGAGGAAGTGGAGACAACGACAAATGCCATGGGCGAGTGGGAAGTCATCGCCATGGAGGAACGATCCGTCAAGGAGAGTCTGGTAGAGAAGGTATCGGAACTGGAGGAGCAGATCCACAGCCTTAGAGAGGGTTACGAGAGCGCCGCTTCCGAGCGGGACCACCAGTCGCAAGTTATCGACAACTTGCAGAAAGCCTTGCGCGAGATCCAAGAAGCGCGAAAGAAGGAGCTGCGCGAGATGGTCGAGACGTCGGAGGAGCAGCTCCAAGCTCTGAAGAAGTTGGTTCAGGATGCGGACGCCAGAGCCACGGAAGCCGAGACCGCCAAGGACAACCTCACTAAGGAGCTTGAACGGACAGCGCCGTTCGAAAAGGAGGTCAAGGAGAAGAACCTGCTCATAGGCAAGCTGCGGCACGAGGCCATTGTACTGAATGACCATCTCACCAAGGCCCTCCGCTACCTAAAGAAGACGAAACCTGAAGATAATGTTGATAGGTATGCCGCATTCACCAGCCTTCACCTTTTCAGTCAACTAACCCTGCCTTAGACAAGTCGTGACGAATCACCTCCTCCACTTCCTTACTCTGGACCGTGGAGACCCCAAGCGCTTCCAGATTCTACAGGTCATGGCCGGGTACCTCAACTGGAACGACGAGCAGCGCGAGCAAGCCGGGCTCGCGCGGCCCGGCACCTCAACAAACAGCCTACGTTTGCCAGCTTCCCCTTTCCACCGCACGCCGAGCACGCCATCACTCAGCGCAGAGTTCTTTTCGGATACGCCCACGTCAGCCAACAAGGAGTCGCTCGCCGACCTGTGGGCTGGCTTCCTTGAGCGCAGCGCAGAAGAGGGCCTCGACCAGGCTGGTGTGCCACGAGACCGCAAAGACAGCGCCAGCAGCGCGGCGACAAGGCCTGACACCCGCGGCGGATAGAGGCCGTCATCGTGGTATGGCCAGCCGTCTCGCGAGTGACGGGAGGCGGGTCCAGCGGGGCTTGTTTTGGGTATCGAGAGACTCAGCCGTGTTTCTCATGAAATGCATACCGCCGCGCTGTGACGATGTCTAGGCAGCCGGCATATTATACACATGTTATATAAAGAAAAAACTGGCGTTGTAGCGCTCGCGAGGGGGGACAGGCATTCAGACGAGCGGGCATGTAGCATTGTCGTTGTCAGGAAGGGGGCCTTGGCTTACGAAGACGGGAGGGCAAAGGAGGGGTTGGGCGATGGGAATGAACCGATCCAACAAGGGAGGAGGGAATGGGAATACTTTGCGCATTACCAGCCCTAGAGGCGTATTAAAAATAACATGTTTCTCTTCTGGACTGCACATGAAGCATTTCTAACGTGTCTGCATTACTGTGGGGAAAAGGACGTCTCTTGTCCCGGGTCTAACTGACATGGTCTGTCTACGAATGACTCTCATCTACGGCGAGCCTTCCCTACTGCGCCTGCGCCGACTGCGCCAGCTGCTCCTGACCCTGTTCCAGAGGCGTAAACACGCTGTTGGCGTATGCCTCGGCGTCGGCAGAGATGGTCTGGATGTTGATGCGGTTCTCGAGAGCGTTGTTGACCCCCTCGATGACCTCCCGCTCCTCCATCACCTCCCTGACGAGCCGCACCTCGTGCAGCCAGTACGCCTGGCTCCGCGTCCTCAGCTCCTCGTCCCTCAGGGTGGTGTTCTTGACGATGCCGAGCGCGTTGAGCTTGCTCCGGACGCTGTTGAGCAGGCGGTTGCTCGCCTCGACGCGCTCCGCCTCGGAGGGCGGCTGCACGAAGGCGCGGCGGGTACTGGAGAGGAACAGCAGCGCCCCGAGGCCGACGTCGAGGAGCGCGAGGGCGACGTAGCGGAAGGCGCGGGCCTTCCAGTAGAAAAAGTCGATCTCGGGGAGGCGCAGGGCGGAGGCGTTGGCCGAGTAGTCGTACTGGTTCACAAGGCTCAGGTCCACGATGCAGAGGGCGGCGGCGGCCATGGTCGCGTAGCTCCGCCAGCGGGCGCCGTCGCGGCCCGTGATGGAGCCGGATGTGACCACCGCGATGACGACCAGGTTCAGCAGGTGGACGAGCACGACGGCGGGCAGGGCGTAGTAGAAGTAGCTCTTGGGCTCGTCGGACTTGCAAAACGGGCAGTCGGCGAGCGCGGCGGGGCCGAGGTAGAGGTACAGCAGGCGGGACTCGAGATTGACGAAGCGGGCGCGCAGGCGCTCGTCGGCCTGGGTCAGGATGCCATCGGGGCGGAGCGAGGCGAGGCGGGTGAAGAGGACGTCGACGGGGATCTGGAGGCGAGACTGGGTGAGGGCGAAGACGTTCTCGGGCGCGAAAGGCGGGAGCGTCTTTGCGAGGTAGAAGAGGACGAGGACGGTCAGGACGCCGAGGGCGCGGGCGACGTGCGGCGGTGGGGGCACCGGCTCGGCGCGGTGTTGCGAGGCAGCGCGGATCGAGCGGTAGGCCGAAATTGCCTTTGGGAGGAGGATTGGGCCGAAGACGAGGAGGAGGGAGCGCAGTCTGAAGTTGCAGAGTGTTAGTTGTCTCATTGACGACGTCGAAGTGGACAGGGTAGCTCTTACTCGGCCCAGCCAAAGGCCATGATGGGGCGGATATGACACGGCTGTCGTGTCTTGCCCTCTGTAAACTGTAATCTAACACGCAGAAACGTAGAATCAATTCGAGTCTCTGGAAGCTAGAGAAGGCTGAGAGAACTGTCTTCTTCTTTGGAAAGTTGGAGGGGTCAAGGCGTAAGGCTGCCCGTGTTCCAAGGACACGGGTAAGATGGGTTTAGTTTCCGCCAAGAAACCATGCACGGCTTACCTAAGGGTGAGATACTCCAGGCGACAGAAGTTAGGAGCTGTTTCCGGGGCAGGGATCAGCTGGCTTGGGCGTCCCCGGGTGACGGCACGATGATGTATCCCCTGCAGGTACGCCTTCAGAGCTCTGGTCGATTGGGCACGACGACGTTACAAAGCCCGCCATCAGCAATGCCAGCACGGCAGCAGCACTGAGTGTTGCTGAAAGCAAACACGGCATGATCCATCCACACGCAGTCCAAGGCCAAACAATTATCGAGCATAAAGATTAGGGATTATGCTACTCGTTCTCTGTATTGTACATCAAGCCAGTCATTCGTCGTAGCTGCTTGCTCGCTATGCTTTTTCTGTTCATCTGATGTCCTTCACTCGATCTTTTCCGCCTGCAGCTCTGCGAATCCTTCGCTCCGTCGTAAATGAAGTAGAAAAACAACAAACTTTTTTGTTTTGGTATCCCAACTCCGCCCGATGATGAATATGCGAATGAGAAAAAATGCAGTGAAAAATCAACGGCAAAGCCCGAAAATGCCCATGAGTCGCTTTTTTGGTTGATTTTTTCGTCGTCGTGTCGAATGCCATTTCACATGCATTCATAGCTTGCGTCCAAACATGAAGGACCCATACATGCCCCCGACTTCGGCGCGCGCGACCGGGATCTTGCGCATGCCCCAGTTGTCGGCGCCTATCTTCCACCATCGGTAACCGCGATCGCTATCCTTGCGGTGGTCCTGGAGTCGCACCATCCAGCATCGGCTTCCGATCTCCTGCAGGGACCAGCCGATACGCTCGAGTACTCTGTTCCGGGACAAGCTCTTGAACGATTGCTCCGAGACCTCCACCACCTCTAGCGGCGCCGAGCTCGGGCGAAGCAGCGAGTTCCGAGACGAGAAGAGGTCGACGAGGTCGAGCTCGCTGCCCCAAAGGTCCGAAAGGTCGAGGTAGCGCAGCGTGTGGGGCTCCTCCTCCTTCTCGGGGTCCGCCGGCTCAAGAACCTTAGCGGCGGCATTGACGTCCATGTTGCGCCCGACGGCCAGCTCCTCGAGGTACTTGGTAAGCGGTCGCAGCAGGTCAATGTGGATATCGTCCATGCGACTGCCCTTCAGGCTCAAGGACCTGAGGGTCTTGGGCAGCACCGGGATGAGCTGTGTAACATCCTCCACATCCAAGAGTTGGTGGCTCCGAGCATCGGTGGCCACGCTGAGGTAGACCAGGTTCCTGACCGCCGGGTGGTTGGCAAGGAAGTCGATGACCGCAGGCGCCGTGAGTAGAGTGCACTTGGCAATGTTCAAGTGGGTGATCTTGGCCGTGACCGGAATGGACTGCAGCGCGCGGTCTGTGATCTTGGTCTGAGCAAGGTCCAGGTGCGTGACGTTGGTCAGACGCGGGAGGATCTTCTCGAAGAGGGTGGAGGGGAGTGTCAAGCACTTGTGGAATGACAGTCGCGTGACAGACAGCATGTCAGGCCAGTCCATGGCGACCAGTGATGTGAATGAGTTCTTGAAAGCCGGCGAGGTGCACCCGGCGAAGTCCAGAGCCTGCAGCCTGGGCATGCCAAAGAAGAGCTTCCGCAAGACGTCCGCGTCGAGGTCGTCGTCGATGTGCTCCATAGCGAGGAACTCCTGTAGATGCGGCGTCAGTTCCAGTGATTGCACCAGTGTCTCGGCCGTCAAGTTCCTAGTGGTCTTGCGCTCGCTGGCGGACTCGAACAGGGTCGCGTTGTTGAAGTGGCTGAAGTCCATGCGCCGTACAATGGTGCCCAGGGCAGGATACATTGTGATGTTGGACAAGAACTTGCGGAAGATTCTCGAGTGTGGAATGGTGATGTGCTTGTAAAGAGTGTTGAGCGTGGCGGCGTGGAGTGTCCTAGAGGTCAAGAGAAGCGCCATGAGATCGACGTTGCGGCGTGCGGTGCCGTATGGCGGGGGGATATCGAGGACGAGGAGCTCGATGATTGATCCTACGAAGCATTAGTCTCGTCTCTGATGCTGGTCAAAGAACCTGTCTCCTCACCTAAGATCTCGAGAGGAAGCCTCTCCATGGGTGCGCGGCCGCCAACATGCTTGTCCTTGATCTTGGGGGAAGCTGGAGGAGTGCTCCAGGACATGCGCAGTGCTTGGAGGTCACTGAAGCTCCGGCTGGCTGTCTTGCCCTTGACGTCGATCTGCTTCCAGCCCTTGAAGCTGTTGGCAGGAAACCAGCCGCCATGGAGTCTGCTGTTGGGGTGGGTGACGGGAGGAAGGAACTGGACTTCACCCATGTCTAGAGACGGGGAGGCCAAGGGGGAGGGAGAGTTGGAGGAAGAGTCAAAGACGACAGCGTCGTTTGCCTTCTGTGCGTAGGAAGAGACCTTTGAGGAGGTGAAAGTCTGCGCCAAGTCGGAGTCGTTCTCACGGATGGATGAGAAAGAGGACCTGCCGTTCTTTTCTGGGGTATCAGGTCGGTGCGGCTCCGGGCTGTCCATTTTGTATTTGGTCTGGGCCTGGAGAGACGGAGAGCCGTCGTGGTCGTGGCCGTGGCCTTGACTGTGGCCTGTCGGAGAAGGGCCCTGGGGGGTGTGGTCCTGGTCCGGAGTCTGGGACGACGAGGTCTGCGTCTGCGAATGGGGTACAGGCAGGAGAGGTAGAGGGAGAGGTAGAGCTGAAGGTCGCGGAGTAGCCATGGCTGCAGGAAGTTTACTTTGACCTACAAGGTCCGTCCGGGTCGCTGTGCTTGTTGTTTCAATTGTTGCACGACACACCACCAGCAAACCACACGAACCACATCCAACGCACACACGCTCGCTTGCTAGGTTGTCTGTCGCGCGCGTGCTTGTCGCTGTCAAGCTGGGGTCTTGGGGCGTGAGTGTGAAAAAAAAAAAACCAGCTACCCCGTTTAAAGTAATCGTGCTGCCCTGCAAGCGCAAAACGCAAGTAACTCGAGGTTACCGACTTTGCTGCAAAAGCACAAGGCCGGGGGCCCGGGACCGTCGATAGAGCAAGCCTCAAGGGCTTTTCTATTAGTCAAAGACCGGGGCTTTTAGGTAAGAGGAAGCTGCTGCGATGCGGGGAAGATGGTGGTTTGGCGTGTTCAGGTGGTCCAACCTCAACGTTCTGAAGTGTAACCTGAAGCCAAGTGACAAGTCTGGAGTACGAACGAGTAGAGAAACGCGGTGGGATTCCAAGATGCTTGGGGAAAACGACGAGACCGGGTCCTTGTTTGTGGAGGGTCCTGGGGATGTAAGGAGGAGGAGCAGCAGCAGCAGCAGGCGCAACAACAGGAAAGGATCGCAGACCGGGGGGATGGATGCAGAAGAGAGTGGTGCGTGACACAAGCAAAGACGTCTTTTTCGCAATCGCTGAGGTGATGTGGTGAGAGGTTTGGCTGGGCTTCAAGACGACGGAGCAGGGGCAAGAGATGGAACTTGTCCAACGGATCGCGACTGACTGACTGGGAGTGCAGCTTATGGACGTCTCGTCATGCGGAGGAGTGGCTGGTACAGGCGTTTGTAGCCGGGCTTGAGTGAGTGTGTGTGTGCGGCCCGCAGATTAATATAGCAAGTCGAAGAGGCAAAGGGTTGCTCTTGGCCAAAAATTGGGTAATGAAAACAAAGGAATGGAGACTTGCCTCGTCACATGAGCATCCAGAGCTTCATCCATATGGAGGCGGAGCCTTGTCCGTACATGACACGGCGCGGTACGGCGGGACGCCAGCTCCCCAGGTGACATGCTTCGTGCTCACGGACGGCGACGACGACGACGTCCATCCAGGTCGGGTATCTATCTGTATGCACAGGTCCAGGTACTCCAGACTACCCAGACCAGGCCAGTCCGGATCCAGGGTTAAGGTGTGTGTCCAGATTCCAGGGACGCGACATTGACAAGAGGGAGAGAGATGGATGGCGACAGAACCTCTAGAGGTAAGGGCTGGCGACACGAAGCGGCCTGGTCGCCAACGATTGGACGGGTATTTGGTAATGAGAATGTCATGGGTGTGTTGCGTTGGGCCAGCCGGCCATTGAAGCAGAGCATAACATCATTGCCCGCGTTTCCAGTCCATTAAACGCCTGCGCAAGATGTGTCAAGGAATGTCCATCTTCCGGGGATCTCAGGTTATGTGCCCAACGTCTCCCGGACAGGCCGTTGTTTTGACTGTGTGTAGTAGTCATCATCCCGAGTTATGGGAAGCATACCTCACGTGGACATCAAGTTGACGAAGGGTGTGCGTGATGAAGGCGGTTAGTCAATCTCTGGTCAGTGGCCGCCAGATACGGGATGGTAGGGAACGGTAAGGCATATGGCATGGCAATGGTGCCCGCGCAGCTCATCGGTCGGTGCGTTTTGCTCTTCGAACCGGACGGGGCGACTAGCGGGGCGAGGGCCCGGACCCAGATCCAAGGGGGAGGGATCAAGAAGTCGAGGACTCATTTGAGAGAAAGGAAGGATTTGTTTTCTTGGTCGGACGATCCAATTCCACTTGGAAGGAAGGGGAAGAGGAAAAAAACCTGCCCCGTCATGGGAGGGTCAGCAAGAGGAGAAGAAGAAAAAAAATGCGAGAGGGTCGGGGCCAATGGGTGCGCTGAGCTGAGCTGGAGACCTGGAGACGTGGACAGGTTTGTGTTGGAAAGCTTGGCTTGCGAAGTGATCAGATGAGGCGAAGAAAAGGAGGTTTGCAAACGTAATGGTAACAAGCTACGACTAATGGAAACTGGGAAAACTTTTCAGCATGGCGCCGAGACCTCTCAACCGCCGAGTCACGTTGCTCAAAGACAGTCTCCAAGTTACCTAATACAAGCGAAAGGAAAGTGTACCTTTTCTTTTGTACCTCATCAGAGTTACAAGCAAATACAAGAGTCTCACAGCGTTGCATTCACTCACTCAGTCTCTGGCAATTAATTCCAGCCTCTACAGCTGCATAACGCAATTGAAACGCTGCAACACCATGCGGGACGCTTACCTCATTACGAAAGCAAGTCTGACGACAGACGATCGAGCTGATGATTGAGATGGATCATGGAATCATTGACTCGGAACCACTCCCGTGGACTTTGGCATCTCCTCGGCTCGGCGCCCGGCTTTGCAACTCGTCGATTCAATTCAAGAGGTGCCACTCAAACACCGAGGCCGCTAACTAACCCCAAGCTGCGATGTCGCTCCATGCCAACGCCCGAGACGTCCGTTCCGGTCGTCGGACTCCGTCTGCTCCTAGTCACGGAGTCAGCCAGCCCTAGGTAAGCAGCCAAGGCAGGAAAGCCTCCAGGAGTCCTGACCGTGTGACGATGATGGCGGAATGTCGTCTGCACAGTCGAAAGGTCGGGGAAATTTGGCAGCGCGCAGGGCAAGGGGCGTCGACCAATACCCAACTGCCAATTTGCTTGGCTTTACCTTACCGCAGTCAACACGTTGCAGACCGCTACCGCCGGGGCGGAATACGGCTCCCCCCGCCAGATATTGCAGTCACGCTCAAGCCAGTCATCTGACCTTTTTGCCCACCCCATATGCCCATTGCCGAACGATGCGGCCCCCGGGCTGTGCGGCGAAGGCTCGTCAGAAAGAAAGAAGCAAGAGACGAGGCGCACGCAACGGTACGAGCTGAAGGCCTACGGTAGTTAGACGGGGCGGCACACGGAATTTCGAAATTGCTGGAAGGTGTTCCCGGGGCACGGGGACCGCCATGCTTGATTGACAACCGGACGAGAGGTGTCCATGCCAGAACTCCAGGAGTCATCATCGGTGTCAGCAAAGGTCACCACCACCGCTTGTTTTATGCACTTATTGCGTACCGGACAGCCAAGTGGGAGGGAGGTACTTGAGGTACCCCTCCCCTCTCTCTCTCGTATGCGCCCCAGCCTGGAAGATCGACAACCTTCCACTGGCTTAGAATCTGGCTGAAAAAGATGCGAATGAACGGGAAGATCCTAGCACCCGTGGTATCCCAGCGGATCTCCGGTTGGCGGGCTAGGAGGAACTTTGTGTGTTAGCCGCGTGGTGTCTGCCCCAGATTATCCACCTTTTGACGCAGAGGGCCCGGACAGGGAAAGCGAGAAGATAAAAATCTGCGAGAAAAAAAAATCTGATGGACCGAAGCCAGCCGCCTTGTGCCATCTCCCCGGTACCTTGTCGAGGCTAGCGCGCAACACATTTGCAAAGCTGAAGAATTGGGCAACGTTCTGGCCAGCCGTCAGCTAGGCCTTGGCGGACTTTTCTCGCCTTTCGTCTGGTGTTTTTTAGGGTGGTCATGGAGCAGTTGGTACCTTGGTTACTCGTCGGCTGGGCCTCTCTACTGAAACCATTACTTAGTAGTAGAACATAACTTTGCCCATTGTTTCCCTGTCCCGCAACACTCGCGAGAGAGTTCCGTCAAGCCCGTCACGCGGTAGACTAATAAGACCACAGCATCACCAAACGTGTTGCTAATAGTTAGTCATTAGTTGCAAAATGTGTCTCCAATGTCCCCATCTTTTAACGCCATTGCGCCATGTCCACCACCGCTCATGGTACCTTGCAGCTATCCGTACTAGGTACTAAATGACACTCCTACCACTTTGCGCCCCTCTTGTATCTCAAAGTCACGCGCACACGATTTCCGACTAGCATCTCTGGACAGAAGAACAGCAGCAAACAGCACACGAAGGCAAGGGGCCGACCCCAAAAAAAGACCAGCTGCTTTCCCCTGCAGAGTGCCATGCCATGCTAGGTAGCTTCCTCAAACACTTGTGTAGCGCATATCATCTCGTTGAACATGCCAGTGACCAGATATCAAACAACCCCAGCAACACCCAGGCCAAGCCACGCCAGCCGGGCCAGTCAACCACTCAGCGTCGCCAAAAGCTTCCCCAGGTTTTCCCCTCAGAAGCCGGCTTCACACTAACCTGAAGTCCTCTCGATCACACACACACACACCCTGATGGATGGCAAAGTACGGATAGGTACACTGTAGTTCCTCGCTCACATCGCCATCACTTGCCTGCCCACCAGTCAGGTTGCCTTTTGCCCTGTCTCCTCTTTCAGGCAAGTCTCCCCCCCGCAAACGCACCAGCGGCTCAACCACACTCACCAGAAAAAAAAGGGGCGAGGGCCGCCGGTGACAAGACCCCAGCAACTCGCTTTCCCTTTTCAACTCTTTACCCCAGAAACTCCTACCCCAGCCCAAAAAAACGACCAGGCTTGCATTTCCCGCTCATGGGGCTTTGCACCCCTTACGGTACCTTACGTAGTCACGTAGCGTACCTCTGATGCAAGGCCCCCTCACCGCGTAAAGAACACCGACACATCATGGATATCCAGACCTCCTCTGCCCACGTCCCTTTCTCACCCCGGATCTGGACCACGTAAACGGTTCCGTGTATTACTCCCCACCTCACACCTGAACCATCTGTGCCCGAGTCGCTCTCTTCCTTTACCCCTTTTTCCCTACTCTCACCGCCAATGCATACATCGTGACCTTGAGACCTCCGCAACTCCTCTTTATCCCACAGGCACCTTAGGTTGAACAGAAACCCCCGGCGCGGCATCCGCTGCAGCTTCCGCGGAATCGCATTGCTGAAACTGGCTGGGCCAAAGCACCGGGGAACGTGGCCCGGCATAAGAGACAATCCCATCTCAACCGTCGAGGCGAGCAACAAACATCACAACATGCAAAACTCCCATTGGGTGGGAACATCTCCTTTTGAGCATTTCCATTCAACTGTAGCTCTCAATTAGATTTTCCTTCTATCCCGATCCGGGGGGGCCTCGACAGAACATTGCAGTGGTCAGGCACACACATCCTCTAACTCGTCTTCACAACAAGACCCTTTACGCCACGGGTCAGATCGCCACCAGGTAAGCCGTCCCAAGATGTGATACGCCCCCCTCCTGCTTTGCCATCCCGGCAGTATGTGCTGTACTCCATTCCCGAGGGCAACTGCTAGCTCACGTACCTTGCTCCAAGCTGATTTACCCCGCGATCTCAATGCTCGTTAGGTAAAAGGTATCTAGAGTTGGCCAAACACACGACGTGCCGACCGACTTCCACGCCAAATCAAACCAACGCCGTATAGAAATGTGGAACGTTCCACGCTGCAAATGCCACTTTGTACTCATCATCATAGCCCTACTTGCCGTCGTGCCGTGCAAGCCGCACAGCACGTCGTATTAGAAAAAGTCATTCAGTACTGCGGCCCCCGCTGCTTGCGAATATTCATCGCGTTGGGGAGCAGGTTGTACTTGTGGGCCAGCTTCTTGCCTTGCTTTGCCAGCTTCTGAACGCACTCTTCGCAGTACCATTTTGCTGCGTCAAATGTCAGCTTCCCTTGCGTCTACAGTCAGCCGTTTGGGGTTGCAAACTTACAGCTTCCCTTTGGTGCCACCTTGAGTCCAACACAGTTGAGATGGAACCATTCCCTCTCGCAATTATCTGCGTCGCAAGCCACCATCTCACCGTAGCTGACGCTGGTGCAGTAACAATACGTTGGCTCGTCTTCTGTGTAGTCGTAGCTGCGCTTGGCTCTGATCTCTGCATCCTCAGCATCTTCGCTATCTTCAGCCTCGTCTGCTGGCTTGGGCACAGCCTTGGTTGCCGCTGCCGAACTGCTCTTCTTTCGCTTGTTTGTAGTGCTGTCGGTGTTGCGAGCCGACTTGGGTCTTGCCGCTTCCTGGAATGTAGCCATTGCAGGTGTTGACGGCTTGCTGGCACGCCCGCTCTTTGTCACCGTTGCAGCGGTGACTGTCTGTGGTACTGGCGGAGGCTCAATCGGGGTCTGTGGCTCCTCTGGCTTGGGCGTTTCCTTCTTCTGCTTCGCTACTGGTATACTTGGCTTGATAGCCGTCTCGGTTGGCTCGGGCTCCTTCTTCGTGACCTCAGGTACAGGAGGTGCGGATGGCTCTTTAGGCGCCGGCTGCGGTTCGACCGCAGGCTTAGGCGTCGTTGCCACCCGCGCGACCTCCGGCGCCGCTGGCGGGGCTCCATTCGGTTTCGTCGACGCAGACGAAGGCGGCCGGGACTGCTTCCCGCCCTCCACCGCCGCTTGTGTAGTGCTCTGCTTGGCTCGCGAGACGGTCGGCACTTTTGGCGCCGGGGGCACGGGGGTCACTGTCGGGGCGGGAGAGCCTTGAGGCAACGGTGGTTCTGGGAAAGTGCTGAGAACTGGAGAGGAAGTGACGGACGGAGACATGGCCGCGATGCCGTTCTTGCTGTAAATCACAAAACGTCAACAGACATGTCCTCGAATCTCGAGTAGGACTTGCTTTCAGCGAAACATACCTCTTCTTTGCCTGGCCAGTACCAGAAGGTAGGGCCTTGCGCTTCTTCGGGCCCGGGCCCTGTCCCTCCGGGGCTGGCGTCTCTCTGGGACTCGTCGTCTTCGCCTTGGAGACGTTGTTCCCAAACACGGTGCTCATAGCGCTGGGCACATTGTTTCCGCTAGGCGTCTTCTCGACCTTGCGTCTCTTGGGCTGCGGCGCTGTACCGTTTGTCGTTCCATTTGTCGAGATCCCTAGGCCAACGTTGGCAGCGGTCTCGGCCGCCTTGCGTGCTTTGCTTCCTCCGTGACCCTTCTTGCCGGCCTCGGGCTTAGGGCGAGCCTCAGCATCATCACCATCAGTCTCTTGGTGTTGCGTCTTTTGGTTTTTCTTTGCCTGCACTGCCTGCTTCCGCGCGTCGCTTCTGGCAGCAGCTTCCTCTGCAAGCTGCTGAGCAGCTGCGGAAATAGCGGCAGCACCCTCGCGCCGTGAGCGCTCAGCATGTGCGGCCTTGCTGACAGCTCTATTCTCAGGGTATGCCCAGTGTGTATTGCTTCCCCATTTTGCCTCGTCACTGAATTCGCCCTCGACGTGAGGCCAAACGTCGTCAATACGAGCAAGCTGCTTTTGAAGGGCGTCATTTGCGGTCGAGATGACGTGGTTCTTCTCTTCTAACGACCCTAGCATCTCCTGGATCTTGATAGCAGTCTGTCGGAAGAGCTGTCGTCGGGGCAGGTTGCTTGGATCGTATATGGACGTCGCGTAGGAGCCGTCGGTTGAGGGAGCAGGAGGTGGAGCAATGGCACCGAGGGGTGCTCCGCTGGAGCTGTTCTGGGCGCTCATCGGAGCAGAAGCCGGCGCGACACTGCTAGATGCGTCATTAACCGGTCGGGGTTGCGGAGCAGGTGCGCTCATTGCAGCGTCCACAAGCTGGAAGAGTGCATCTTCGGGAGCAAAGATTTTGGCATCAACCTCCTTGAGCAGAGTGAAGTGCCGGACGAGTTCTTTGGGGAGGGCGGCAATGGCATCGGAGAAGTATGTAATGGCGGGGAAGATGTCGATGGGCTGGTCAGAGGAGGAACCACCGGTGAGCGAGTCCCGACCGCCGCCGGATCCTCGCAGGCCAGAAGAGACGCGCGGAGGGTTAGTGCGAGTCTGTCGAACAGGCTGAGACCTCCTGCTTGACGGTGTATCCGCCGCAGATGCTTTGGCCGACTTCATCGCGACTTCGATCGGCGAGGCGCGCGGAACGTACGAGGTCGTGAGCGGGAGAGCGATGTGATCGCAGCGACGAGTTCTCTGGATGAAGTGCCGCGAAGGGCAGGCGGGGTCTAGAGTGGTCTCGCCGTACAAAAATCGAGATATAGGTGATTATAATGAGCGAGAATAGCAGTCTAGAGCATTCTGGTCGTAATGAAGGCTCAGATGGTGCTGAACAGCATTGGTGGTTGAGGGGAGTGCGCGAGGAAAATCAAGAGCGCCGCCTCGGGATGTTCCATCATCCACGTCTTTTTGGGGATTCTGCTCTGCCGCGGGCGGAGGATTGGCTGAGTGACCCTATCGGTCACTTAGCGAGCCATTTCAGCCTGAGGCCCCAGTAGCTCTCTCCTGGCAACTGGACCTCGACGCCCCTGGACCACCAGCAACTGCCCAGGCCAGGCCTGGTTGCCCACGTCCAGCCACTTATCACTGACCTAAGGTAACCTACCATCCGATTTCGCGCCCAGCAAAAATGCGAAAAGCCACATCCATTGTCGTCATTCCTCAGCTTCTTATCGCGGTGCGCCACATGCTGATAAGGACGTGGGATCTATGTGTTTTGGCAGCTAACAAACGTTCCATTCCAAGCTGAGAAACTATCTCTTTGTCTGGAATTTCAATGACCGATATGTAAAACCTTTAACCTTGAACCTTTAAATATTCTATTTCATTGTGCAATCGACAAATGAGTCTTCTGGATATCAATACAGTTCACAAACACTGCCATGCTGGTATCAGTCCCATTCTCCTTCACGCGATCTTGGCTGGAGGGATCCTAGACCGTTGTTTTCCTTAAGCAGGACCCATTATGAGATCAAGAACGCCTGTTCACTCCATCGGTCAAAAATCAAACCACTCATTACGGCCTCAGGCGAGCTTCCGCGCATTGCTGGCGATCTGTCTGGGCCTCTCGTCTCTCTCTATCGTTTTTTGCCTCCATTGCCATTCTAGAAGAACAGGAAGGAAGTGTTGCAGATCAAAGTCGGGCCACAGACACTTGAGAAAGAAGATGTGAGTGTCCTGGTGGCACTGCCAGAGCATGAAGTCGCTGAGCCTCTCCACGCCACTAGTCCGAACGAAGATATCCAACGGGGGGTTTCCAGCAGTGTACATGTGGTTATTCAATGTTTCGGCTGTGATAGTCTCCGGGTTTTTCAGGCGCATACCGCCCGCGGAACCGGGACGGTGATTCGGTGGCGACGGCGAGTCTGGCGGCAGCGTCGTCGAGGATGATGCGCCGTCATCACCATCAGACCGGGATGAAGGTGCTGGGGATGTGTCACGAATTGTTGGGAGAGGCTCCCGTCGGTCCAACTGCTTCGACATGATCTTTTGCGAAATGCGCGCCGCAGGAAACGGCGTGTACTTGGGGCCAGGGGGCATCATATATTCCTCCACAGTGGAGCGCATAGCGGTTGCCATTTCCTCCCTTGAAGTGTATGGGAAGCATATGTTCAGGACGTTACTATCGAGGTCAGCTCAATAGCCCTTGTGCGTTCGAGCTTGCACATTCCTTACCGCTTGTTGTACTTGGTCATATCCACAGCACGATCGACAACGTCGAGAACATCCTTGCGGATGAGATCCCTCTGGCCGAGCACCCGAACCGCCGCACCATATCGATCGAGAAGATCTCCATGCTGTGTCAACTGCTCAAGTTTTACCTTGGCCAGTTGCATCAACCCATCGACCTCGTACTGCGGACGGTTGAAGTTTTCGATGCTGAAGGCGTAAACGGTAACGACTCGGACGCCGCACTTGTAGCAAATTTCGAGAACCTACACTCTGACAGTTAGGAGAAGTTTTCGTATGACTAGCTTGAAGTGATACGCACCCGTGCGAGGGCTTCAAACCCATGATGGTGGCCTTCTATTGTCTCCATGCGCTTGCCACGGGCATACCGCCTGTTGCCGTCCATTTCGAAAGCGACATGTTGAGGGATGGGGCCTTGCTTCAACGCTCCGATGAGCAGTTCACGCAGTTGGTTGATCGCCCACTCCGCGGGTGGAGAGCTCAACAACCATCGGCTGATATGGTTCAGAAAGATTTCTGACATGGTTTGCTGACTTGGATTCTGGCGCGACCTTTGGCGAAGGGAAAGCTGTCTAGACAGTTGTGCAGTTGAGGACAGGAATAAAATGTGTTGAACAAGATAGAAATTGTACGAGAAGAAAAACACGAGTATGTCAACCTCAGCTGCAGAGGAAAGAAAGCACAAGAACAGATTGAGCCACTGCGTGATGGCGCGTCAGCTCTGTTGGCAACTTGGACAAGTACCCGCTTGATCTCAGCATTCGGCCACCAGAAGCTTGGAGTCTGGACGTAGCGGCGGCGGCGGCGTCTGCCCAGAGCTCTGCGCCTCACAGAAATACGTCGCGACAGGGTTACTGTGCTGTGCAAGGGAAGCAGGTGGGGACATCACAAGTTGGCAGGAAAGCGGTGGGCCAATGAGACTGCGCACATGGTAGCGGGTGATGCGGGTGAACAAGCCACACCCTTCCCGACCATCACCCCTCCAGCCTCGCTATTGCACGAGGTGTCTGAACCGGTGGGAAGTTGCTCGCCCTTGCCGATGAGGCTTGACGTTATTGTGGCGCTGGACCAAACCCACCCGCAGCTTTGCGTCGTGCGGGACACTTGGAGTTCATTGTGCAGGTGCTGCCGCATGCATCGAGCTTCGAGTGGATTTGATACCGGCCCAAAAAACACCACCTGGCAACATTGGCCATCCGGCCTCCTCGATTCACCCACGACGTTGCCGGCCACTCAACCCGCGTCAAATCACTCGGTCTGAAGAGACAGCACGTATCGGAATATCCTGCCCGAGACTGAGCTGCAAGGGAGTCGAATTGAGCAGCACAGAGCTTCATGTCGCCAGGGATCGCCCACTACCTGAGCTACCTCCCTCTCCCTGCCCCTCTGCTCTGCCCTGCCGATCAAATCGAGACGACAAGTCGAGCTACGATGCGATAGCACCTCGACAACATGTCCTTCACGAATGCGCCTGTCACGCGCACTCTTGTCCTGGGCTTGGTCTCTGGCTCTATAGCGGCTAGCCTGTTTGACGTCAAGCACTACTTCTACATCATTGTCGACACCCATCTCTGGCGATATCATCAGCTCTGGCGGCTGCTGACATATCAGCTATGCTGCACCAACTCCAGCGAAGTGCTGTTCGCCTCCATGACTCTCTACCACTTGAGGGTAATTGAGCAAATGTGGGGTTCGAGGAAGTACGCCGTGAGTTACTCCAAATCCTACGCACGCGTGGCCTCGTGATGCTGACCATCGCCATCGCAGTCTTTCATTCTCGTGTCGTCACTCTTCACTGCCGTGATTCCGCCTGTATTTCTGTCCTTAGTGCTACGGCCATTGACTGCAGGCTTGTTCAACTACATGCCTGCCGGGCCGACCCCGATCATATTTGCGATCCTCGCGCAGTATCACGCCGTGATCCCTCATATTTACCGATATCGCGTTGCAGCATCCGCTGCCCCGCCCACCAATGACCAGTTCGTCGGACTTACCTTCTCCGACAAGTCATACCGCTACGCACTCGCCATCCAGCTTGCGCTTTTCCAGTGGCCTGGCTCTCTTCTCGGTGCACTTGTTGGATGGGTTGTCGGATACTCTTGGAGGAACGACTTTCTGCCAGGCGCCATGACCAAGTGGCGTCTCCCCGGCTGGATGGTGGGCGTCAGGAGCCAGAGGAGGCGCAACGAATTCGAGGGTCTTCAGCGCAGGCTAGAAAGCGAAGGGTCAACTGCAACCACTACTGGAGCTCAAGGCGTTGAGGCGGACGCTGGACGTAGAAGACCAGTCGGTCAGGATGGTCGGGAGGATTAAACCAATAGCCAGGCACATTCCGAGAGGAATGAACATTCCTTGTCGTTACTTTCAAACCCACCTTCTGAATTTCCATTAAAGCTTTGCATCGTCCATGGATTGGGATTCAGTTGCAGTTGCAATACTACAGCCTGTCAAGGCAAGCCTGGGGGATTTACTGATGTGCTGATGTCAGACGTGGTGACTGGCAGTACAGCCAGTCAGTGACAGATCAACTCCACCACCGTTGCATCCATACACGTCGTGATGTGTGCCGATTATATGGATGGGCTGGAAAGAACGTGAGAATGAGGTAAGCAAGACTCTCGTTTGCTTGTGCGCGACGGTCGGGTGTTTCCATGATCCATCAGCATGCCTGGCTCGTCATTAAAGAAAATCCATTGATCTGCTCGATCTATCGATATTATTGAGGGCCCTGGTAAGGCCGACGACCATTCTTGGGATGACGGTTAGCACGTCGCCTAAACAGGTTCGGGTGGCTGTCAGAATTGGCATAGCTCGGCGTGACCCCGGTTCGAAGATCCCGGTCATCAGGAACCCGAAATTACGGTGATTTTGGCCCCAGATTGCAGATGCAGGCTGGTATAATGCAAGCTGCAACAACGACGACCGCTCTCAGCCACAAAGGAAGAGTCACTTCAGCTTCCTCGAGGATTCAGCATGTTCCCACTGGCGAGGCACAATTTTGCCAGGTCTACGCGGATGGATAAGACGGAAGGCAACCCAGAAGAAAACTAAAAACACGGTCCAGTGACTTTGACCTGCGCCCACTGGACTTCTCAATTAGCGCGTGCTCTACGTACCGTAAAGCTAACGGCGAACCGTCTGCCAATAGAAGGGCGGCATCTGCACAAGGAAAAGCGAGGAACGAAAGGAACAGGGCAAGGGACGAACCTAAATAAGCTTAGCGCAAGTGCCTCCCCGAGAGTGGGAGCTGCGAAGCATTGCCAGCAAACAGGCGGCCTGCAAGGGGGCGGGGTCCTCTGGCTGCAGCGTGCGTGTGTAGGTACAGAGTGCCGCAGTACGAATACAGTGAGTAGTGTCAAGTGTCTGCCAGACTGCCACCCGCTGCGACAGGTCACCCAACTCAATTTTTGGGACGGCAAACTAACGCCCTCGGCCACCAACATCTCGCTGCTGGTATTGGAACTCTTTCCTGCTGATCCACATTGCGTTCGACTCGGAAGAAAAGGATGCCTTTGCTGCCCCAGGGGAAGGCTTTTTCCATCCTCCTCCCGACTCCGCGCCAATAGCGATTACGAAGCGGTTGCTCTGGTGTCACGACCGACCCTCTTCCCTCGCCGCCTTCCACGTCGATCCGACTGCGACTCGCACCTCGCTCGATACAGTAAAAAAACACCCCCTTGCTCCCTTCCCATCAAGGGGCTCCGGCACAATCCCACGCGCCAGCCACCAGCCACCCTTAGTCCTCCTACTTCCCAAACGGAAGACGCTGTGCGAATGTTTGTCTGAGCTTTCATTGCTTCCTCTGTTGTTCGAAGTCTGCCCGTTCAGATACCCTCAATCGACTCCACCTCGTCCTCTAGAGAAGGACATGCTCCCTACGGCCGCGACGACGACGACGACGACGACGACGACCTCTCCGTAAACACTCCTACGATTCAACGATTTTCATCCTAATATAATGCTTTGACGAGTCACTCTCTTGCAACAACCGATCACAAATAATGAACGGGTATTCCCCGGGGAGGCCCTCGCCGCCCCGGGCGCCTGGACGCGGTGGGGATGGATACAGGAGAGACATGATGGACAATTCTGCCGCGCCGCCGCTGCGTGTCAATCCAGTCAGTCGGCCCTGTTCGTATTGTCGGCTGCGCGCCGTCCTCTAACAACTCGTAGATGAACACGAAGCTACCCCCGAGCTCCGCCCTGGTCGACCTCAAGGACCCTATTCAAGTCCATCTCTTGACTGAGACGGCCTTGACCGACAGTAAACAGTTCAGGATACTGTCGCAAGAAGAGGTGGATAGTCTGAAGAAACAGGTGCAGTCCCTGGCACTGCGCACGGGGCAAACACGCACAAACCTCGCCATCCAGACGAAATATCGAGATGCCGCGATTTCCATGGCCAGGCTCTATTCGCAGCCCGACGCTAGCAAGAGGAGGAGTTTGATCGGCAGCAACCGCAATAGTATGGGCGAATCCATGCGAGAGGCCGAGGCTGAACGGCAGGCCAGTGAGAAGCGATGCGAAGAGCTTTCGAACGAGTTGCGCAACCTCGAACAACGTCTGATGGAGTCGCAACGGAGTCTTCTGGAGCATACCGCTGGCATCCTCCAGTTGACACACAAGGCTTCCAAGAAACCCGTGAACCAACTACCGGTGCAAATCATGAATGGGATACCGGGTAGCCCTGAGAGTTTGTACACCTACACCAACGGCCGCAACAGTATGGAGGTCCCTGGAGATGACTCTTTTTTCGATGAAAACGGCCTGTATCAAGACTTGGGCGTCGACGGATCTCCCTCTCGCGGAAAACCCAAGGTCACGCCGCTAAACATCCCATCCAAGGCGCCTGGCGTTGAAGACAAGCAGCTGCGAGATGAGGCGGACAGACTCAAAGAGGAAAATGCCCAGCTCCGCGCACAAGCCGACGCGGTCAATAGGCTGCAAGACGAGAACGCCCAACTTCGGGCGCAGACTGATGCCTTGAACGCTGAAATCAACTCTTTGCAGAAAGAGAACACACAACGATTACAATCTGTCACGGATACGGAGCAAAAACTTATGACTTTCAACAACTCTTTGCGAGAGGTAATTGTAAACTTTAATCCTGGCAAGAACAGCGGCTTCCGCGAGCCGCCTGCGCCAGCTGAGCCTGGAGCCGCACTCGGAAGCCAGTTCGAATATCTAGAGCAGGGCCTCATGGTGGTCAGGGAGGAACAGCAACTCCAAGGACAGTCATCTGACGGTCTGAAGGATGCGGAGGCCGTAGCCGCGTCGTCTTCCATTGCTCTCACCCAAGCCGAGGGACGTATCGAAGATCTGAACCAGAAGTTGCGCGACGTTCTGTCTGTGGTTGACCCCGAGTATCCTGAAGTCCCCAACGCCGGACTGGACGCTCAGTTCGACTATCTGAGAGACGCATTGATCGTTGTCGAGGAGGAGATGAAGAAGACCGCGAGCAAAACAGCGGTCAAGAAACAGGACGACGAACAGACCGAGGCAGTACTCATGGGCTTGTGGGATATTATCCAGTCCGGCTTCGCCAGCATCCAGAAGCAGAAGGCAGACCGCCGCCGCACGCGACTGGAGCAAGGAATGGGAGAGGACGCCGACATGTCAGAGGACGAGAATATCGATACGAACGAGCCTTATTCTTTGTCAGCTTTCTCAACCAAGGTGCAATGGCTGTACAGTCAGGCCACCAGCTTGAAGGAGCAAAAGTCCGTTCTCAAGCGCCAGATCAAGCAGCAACGTGAATTGGGCAACAAGACAGAGTCTCAGAAGGACACTGAGCTGAAGGCCAAACAAGATCAGCTCGACCAACTCCGGGCAGCCCAGGCGCGGGCGGATGAAGAGAGGACCCTCGAGCTAACCATTAAGCAAGACCAGCTTGACCAGCTTCGATCACTGTTAGAGCAATCCGAGGCGGAAGTTGCAGAGGCTCAGGCGAAGCTTGCCAAGGCTGAGAAGGAGGCCGAAACTGCGAATGTCACACGCATGGCCAACGAATCCAGCTCCGTAAGAACTCAAAACGAAATCAAGGAGCGCGACGCCAAGATTGCCGCGCTCGAGGCAAACGTGAAGGAGGCGGAGACAAAACTGGCGGGTATCAACAACAACGTCCAGGAGACTGATGGCAAGCTTTCAAAGGCAAATGAAGAAGTCTCTCTGCTCAAGACCAAGTTGGCGGCAGCAGAGAAGGCAGCTGTCGAGAAGCAGCAAGAGGCCGAGGCCAAGACGAAGGAAGTCAAGGAGAAGGAGGAGGAGCTTGACCGATTCAACATGATGATTGTTGAGCTCAAGACTGAGTTGACCATTGCGCAAGCTGAGCTCGATGGCGCGTACGGCTCTCGTAAGGAGAGGGCGACGCAGGCCGCGGCTATTAAGAGCACCGCCGAGGTCGAGCAGCTCAAGTCAGAGGTCGACAAACTCAAGGAGGAACTGAGCTCCACCCTCAAAGAGCTAGAGAACATTACGGCTGAGACGATCAACGCTGAGAAGGAGAAGTTTGAGGTTGAAACCAAACTTGACGATGCGCTGGCCACAAAGTCCAGCCTCGAGGGCGAGGTGGCTTCGCTCAAGGATCAACTCGATGCCGAAGTCCTCAACTCAAGGACCAAGATGTCGAAGCTGCAGGAAGAGCTTGACTCGGAGCGGCTCAAGGTGGTGCCCAGCCCGGGTGCTCGCGGTGCCGGAGCCACTATGCTCAGTGAACAGTTCCGAGCTACGATGAGGGAGGAGAGAAAGAAGTTCCAGGAGGATATCAGGGTGAGTTGGACACGTATTCGTATAGCTTTCGCCAGCATACTAATCAACCTTACAGGAGGAGCAAGGCAAGCGGAGAAGACTCGAAGAAGAGCTGCAGAAGCTCAAAAAATCCCAGGGCCCCGGGCGGTCACCCCTAAGCCCGAGGTAATCGGCCATATCACGACAATAATACAAGCGACGTCAATGTTCTCCCACGTCGTATCACACTTACGCCTTCATTTCCAGTTACGCGGAGTTCTCCATCATCCATATCAATCATTGCTACACATGTACCACTAGCCAGGGGGGAGACGACCACTGATTTACGTTTGCCAGTCCAACCCAAGTTTGCTGGCCTTCTTCTTGCCCCAGCCGGCGTCGCTGTTTATTTTGCATAGCGGGATCATAGAAAAAAAGGAGAAAAGGGGAAGAGATAATACTTTTCTTATTTACGTTGGATACCACGCCTTCCGGCTTGTACTGTTGGATGCCGCTGCCGTTGGTCCCATTTTATGTTTTGCAAAGAAGCTTGGTGTAGTAGTTTGGATACCATACGACCGAGAGAATGGAGTCGACAGGAGGTTGATTAGAGGACGTCGACTAGGAGAGGAAAACATTGAGTAGGAAGTTGAATGAATATCATCACCAAACACATTTGACCCAGCGATGATCATGCCTAGCGCCGTGGAGATGCTTTTGTCGCCCCTGAAATGTCGGGACGATGTGCTTTGGGAGTCGAGGCAGAGGGCGTTGGTCCGATGAATCTTGAATCTGGAAAGGATTCCTCCCTCCATGGCTGGTGCCGGATACGGTTCTTCTCGGATTCATCATGCTTACTCACAGTCACGAACACGGGCGATCTCGCGTAAGCCCGGGAACTCAGGCAGGATCGTGATACAAAGTCAGCCAGCCAGCTCCGTTCAGCTCATTCACTTCTCAGGCACATGCCACGTTCAGCAATAGCAGACGAAGACTCGGTCTCATTGCGCCTATCTATCCCGGTCCAGAAAGGGTCTGACGATGTTTCACTACCGTCGTCCGGCCGACCTTTGCCGTATGCACGATCCATGGCCATGGGGTAGGTGGTATGGAAGCAGTTTGGATGTTTACGCACACAGACTCCTTTGCGAGCTTCATAGCCAAGAAGGTGCCGGGTCAGTCAGATACGTGGCCAGCCCCCCCCCTCCCCCTCCTAATGGCGCAGAGGCATCACGCTTCTCGTATAAGGGAGAGAATACAGTTCTCACAGCCTTGAGCATGATCTACAGAACCTCGGATTCAACACATCATGAAATGCGACATCAGGAACACCCAAAGCGGAATGGAATGGTAGGAAGCTTCACGCAAATCCAAAACCTGCCGATGCATCTCATCACCATCCAAGTCAAATCACTCATCTTGGAAACCCCTCAACAAAAACGTCCAGATGCCGGGGAACTCTCAACGCAAAAGCCGCCGTCCCGGACCCGCGTGAGCACGCCAGGAAAGGCCGATCACGTATCTGTAATTATTCGCCCCCCCGCAAAGTGGGATATCGTCATCCCACGGCAAAAGGGTGGAGACGAGAGGCGCGCCGCGGCCACCGCCCGCTCCGCGCCGGAAGCCAGTCCGCGATGGGACCCAGAAGGAGGAAGGGAAGAAAAAAAACGTGTCGAGCACATGAGATAGATTCCCCCCGCGCCTTCAATTCCGCCTGCCGTATATGACCGGACCCGTATCCGTTGCGACGTTCGATTCAGTCACCTGACCGATACCAAGACCCTCTTCAACAAAGGACAGGGCGGTACTGAGTAAATCGCTGCTCAATGAAGCTCGAGATCGACATGGAGCATGATCTTCGGCCGGCCAGATTGGATGGGATGTTGGAATCCTGGACACAGGCCGTATAAGGCATGACACAATACAATACTGGGCTTAGGGCGGCCCCCAAAATGGCAGGGCATGTAATTACCCAAAGCAGCCGGGGATGAGCAAGACTTGGTGAAGAAAGCAGCCTTAGCAGCTTTGAGTGCGTGGTTCGTGGGGATCTGAGAATCCGCCGAAAGGTCTGGATTCCTCGGGGACGTCCATCTTTGCGAAGATGACGATACGGCAAGGCAAGGTAAGGTCCCACTGGTCATTTGGGAAGGTAAGGTAGTTAGTTAATTGGGTGGTGCCGGTGACGGGGCTGGTGTTGGTGTGAGCGCCGACTGGTCACACGAATGGAGGAAGAAGGGGAAGAGGGTGAAGGAAAAATCCTTGCCTCGTCTTTGTCTCTTTGACCGCGCTCCCCGAATCAGGCACCGTCAGTGTGCCTTGTGCCCTTTGGCAAATGAGTTTTTGCGACTCTGTTTCCACGCCGCTATGGCATCGAATTTGGTGGGGAGGCAATGGTGCTGCCGATCTTCATTGTCTGGTAAGGCAGCGGAGTCACTGGCCCAAACCGGACGGCTGACAATCTTTGATTGGAGCCGAGACTCGAGTAGCGCAAGACCGGGGGTGTGGGTTGGCTACGAAGCCTCGCAGAGACAAAGAGCTTGTAGCGTGTTCCTGACGGCGTACGTGTCACGATGGAGACTTACCAGATTTGTAGGGGCATCCTTTGGGTAGGAGGCGTGGCAGACAGTCAAGCAGGCGGTGGCAACGACAATGTGGGCAGAGAAAGTCTGCTGCTGCTGCTTTGCGATGGAGGAGGAGGGGCGGTAAGTGGGAAAGGGAACGACCCAAATGGCGGTGATCACGGCAGGTGAGGTATTCATGCAGTTTGGCGGCCTTTGACAGCCTTTGACAGCAAGACAACAACCATATGTAGGTTGTGTATGGAACGTCAACGTAGGAGCGCATCTCGGCTGGGGCGGGAACAGGTGGCTGCTCACCGCCCTCAAATTACATCTCAATCGCATCCATTGAGAGAATGAGAGAGGAACTAGATATCCGGTCTCATTAGTCACAAGACCCCTTGCTTTTGAAGGACGGCCCTGGTGAAACTCGTTGTCGGCAAGCGAGAGTCGATGCTGGAGAATTGAGCTGAGGCCATGGCTGATATGGAGGCCTTGATCTCAAAGCTGCACAGTCATATCCACACATTTTGGTGGATTCAATCAATGGAGTCGGGGCTTGGGAGGACAGCCACGCCAAGACCATCAAATGCTGCGTCGCTTTGAACAGGCATTGGTGGCGAGCGTATCGTACCGTAGGGCTTCGCCAAAAAAGCTGAAGCTGAAGCAAGCAGATGCAACTGAAGGACATTAAAAAAAGATTGGACTCCAAGGACCCATGCTTGCCCACCCACATGGTGACCTCAAGGGCGGAGTCCCCGATGCTGGCTCGAGAACAGCGTAAGGGCTTCTTCCTCAGGGGTTTGAGCCTTCTAGAAGACACGGAAAAGACGGGTAAAAGAGGAGGTACCACAGCTCGGCCCAGATCCCGCAGTGATGTGATTTGAAACGGTTGATGCTGGAAGGTTGGGGCTCTGGCAAGTGGGCGACGCAAGGCAGGACAGGGCGAGGCACCGATGGCAGGGCCGTTCTGCAATGAAAAATAGAGACGAGACATCGACCGGGCACGGAAGACAGGCGCGCTTCGGGAAAGGCCTATTTGTTCTGTGTGGGCACGGTCCGGACGTCGTCCAGCAAAGGCCATTCCCTCCCCTTCCCATCGGCCAAGGATGCGACAAGAGGCATGGCGACAGAGTCAGCGACGTGTACGAGCTTTGTGTGGTGTGGGTGTGCTTGTGTGCATCTGACTTGTCACAGTCGTCTGCTTCTCAGGGCCCAAACAGGTTGCAGAACGCAGCGTCGTCTTCTGGGCGCACACAAATCGTGCCGTGCCGGGACGTGGTCCAGCGATGCATCAACGACGACGATCAATCCAAACTGTGCCGGCATTGGGGGCGATGTGCTGCGGTCAACCTAAGCTGGCCATCAATCAGCTGTTGCCACAGCGTGTTGCGTTGCTAGCTTGGCTCCTCGACTTGGGGATTCCACTCGAGTCCCGGCATCGGAAGCTGTGAGTGGGAGGTTGAGCAGTGGAGGAGGCCACCTGTTGCGGGCCGACTTTGGGCTTTGGTTGGATTGATTTGAGTGGGATGCGTTGCGATGCAAGAATACTACCGTGTGCGTACTGAGGAAAGTCCCCTGACGCGCTGCAAGCTGCATTGGCTGCGCGGGTTGCAGCATGGCGGTGATGTCGCCTCTGCACCGTCTCGCCCGTCTCGAGAGTAACACGGCGGAGGCAACATGCTTGCTGATCGTCTGAAGCGCCGGACAAGGTGCCCGATGGCCGTGGAAAACGCAGTGGTCGGGGCATGTTGTGTGCTCTGGGAGCGGACCGAGTCATGGACTCGATCCGTTCCTTTATATTGTCACTAGAGCACCGGTTAGACAACTGCCACGCGGAGAACTTGTCTGATGCTCTGAAGCTTAGCGCGCGGAGACATGAAGCAGAACTTGTCGGGCGCGCGATGGTCACAGAAGTTAATGGGCGCCATCATGGCCGTCGTCGCACTCGGTGCATGACACGACAAGCTGGCCAACGGTTTTGCAGGTGGTGTTGCCAAAACACTAAGCCTGTAGTGCCGTCATGTAAAAGTCGAAAAAGTGCCGTCTCGAACGAACGACGCGCGTTGTGCTACGGCGCAGAAGAAGACGAGGTGCGATGTAGCAGCCGCACTTGGGCTGTACCCCTTGCTCCCCTAGCAAGGGCCTTGTTGAAATGCAACTCTCGCCTAAGAATCCAGAAGGACCGGCGAACAAGAGAGCCAATTACGTTGCACTGATGTCGTAGTTGGGACGACGGGATCTGCCAAGCATCCTCGTCGGCGACTCTGTCAATCTCTCTTGGGTTGATTGGGGGCAGCTCAGGCAAAGGCACTCTCATCAAGCTTTGGGCCGGGTTTGTCTGGCTGGGCTGTGCTTAAACCTTCACAGTGACCCAATCTCGGTGAGGCGGCAAGCGACAGAGGTGAAGGACGCTGTATTAATGCCTTGCTTGTTAAGAAAAAGCATGCAAGCAAGCGGTCGGGAGCATTTGTATCACTCTTACGGCGACGATTGGCCGCCGAAACGAAGCATTGGCTGCTGCGTTGCTGTTCCATGTTTGCTGACCGACTGATGTCGTTGTTGCGTAATCCATCACCACCGAAGGGGGAGCTGAGGAGAGTTGATCTTCTGTTGTCTATTTCCGTTGCTCGCGTGGAGGGAGGGCAGGAAAGAAAGTTGGATCCAAAGTTTGAAGCTGACCTCACCTCCGTGACAGTAACCAAGTACGGCTGGATTTCCGCAGTGGCTCGGCAGACGGCCATGTCAAAGGTGGGTGCGACAGGACCATCACCGGCGGCGTTGGATCGAATCAAGAGACATTCCTGCGCGGGCTCCGTACTCGAGAGATTCTGACACTGGTCGACAACTTGATGGTGGGCAGGTAAATGTCGGACCGTTGAAACTGGAGGGCAGACATGAATTGGTGGTGTGAGCTGTGCAGCCTCATTCTCAGCGGGAGTGGTGCGAGGATGGCCCTCGTCCCTGGCCAGCCGCGGTTCCCGGTCAGCGGACCCTTGATGTGCTCCATCAACCACATGGCAAAACGAGGCAGAAGGGATGGAGGGATGGAGGGTTCGCCGTGGCCGAGGCGTCTGTGGCGACGCGTAGTGCGTGCAGTAGGTGGTGGTGCTCGCGGTGCCTTGGATGCGTCCGCACGCACACGGCCACTATTCAAAAGAGATTTTCCAGCATCGACGTCAGAAGTTGATTGACTCGTACTGCAGGAAACTGGGCGGTGGCTCGGGCAAGAGTCAGACAGCGGCAATTTTAGATGCAAGCTGATTCCGTTCCGAATACCTTACAGGGTGGTAGCGGGAGTGGTGGACGTTTTGGAAGAGATGAGATGATCTCAGCTCATCAACGCCCGATCCATCCATCCATTCGCATGCATGTAGGTCCAAATGGCCTATCCGTAGGTAGATATACGGAGAACAAGGACTGTCGTCATGCTTTGTAGTGTACTGTATTGTTGTCGTAGCGTGTCGTGTGTCCCAAGTATGTTGGCTGGAGCATCAAGCTTCCGCCGACGACAGACAGTCAGATAGCACGGTTCATCTCTTCGCTGGGACCTAATACTTGTCGCAAAGTCCGGGGAGTCAAAGCCACACGTCGAGGTTGGAGCCGGAAAGGAAGCGAAAAGGAAGCCCATGCCAGACTCAGGGGCGAGCACGCAGCACAGCATCACCTTACTCATGCGTGGAGTAAGCTGGTTGCCGGCCAAGTCTGAGTATCGGGCAGCGGCCGGCGTCTCGAGAGTTGAAATTGCATTCTGCCGTGCGCCGTTGGCGTTTGGGTCAAGTGACGGGCGCCCCGGAGGTTGCGAGATGGACGCCTATCATCTTTCTGCGCAGACAGCCGGACGGCCATGCTGCCGGGCACCGTCTGAAGCTTCTCATTTGGCAGCCCAGTCCAGTCCAGTCTCACGACGACGGCGACGACATGAATGCCAGTCCGGGCTCGAAAGCCTCAAAAAGGGCCACTCAGCAGTAGTGGGCAGCTTGCGTCAAACGACGGCGGTCAGCGAGGCGTCTGGCTCGCCGTGGGCCATTTTTGCAGAGGCTCCGATATCTCGGCCGCATGCACCGAGGAATGGGTTAATTAACAGCCACACCTCACGGGCTAGACATCTCCATGTAGATCCATCCGACCGGCAACCTGGAGGCTGATTCAAACCAAATTCCCGGGCGTCCCCGACGAGCAAAGGGGCGGTTTGGGGCGGTTCGTATCCCGAGATCTTGTACGAACAGACAGGAAAAGAGTGGGTAGATTGCGGGACGACGGATGTTGTTGGCTCGCTCCGTTTGACTGCCTCGTTGAAGGCGTGTTCTTTTTCTCCCCTCCCCTGGTGACAATCTTGGAGTTTGCCGACGGACGGACGACGATAGTTTGAACCAACGTTGCATCTGTTCATCTTGCCAACCTGCAGCGAACGAGTCGAGTCGGCAGGTATGTGGCCGGGGAATTGCGATGGGCCGTCTGAAGTGCAACGATGCGTGTGATGTTGCTCATTTCACGTCATGTCCCCTTGGCTCGTATGCGCAAAGGCCTTGCAGGAGAAGGCGGCGGCGATGGCTCCGACGCCAGGGTCAGCGAAGGCGAAGAGGAAAAAAAAAAAGAGGTCGTTGGAGAAATTGATTGCGAGGGCTGATTGATCAGCAGGACAGATTGTTGGTGGTTGGTCGCATCTGGAGTGGACAGTACCGTGGACGAGGCGAAGACGGTGGATCGTGGATCGCAGCTAGATGGATCCAATCTTAATGCCAACGGGAAGGAAAGACGGGACCACGCTAGCTAGGGGGGGGGAAACGGTGCCTCGGCTGCCTCTTTCTCTGGGAAGAAGTTGCCTCCCTCCCTCCCCTCTACGGCGGCAGCAAAGCAAAACATCTACCTCAGGTACTTAGGGGTGGGTACAGAGGCAGCAAGCACCATGCCACCACAAGCGCACCGTACCTTACCTACTCAGACTCAGATGAACCATGGACCTGTCGCCGTCGGTCCGTCGCCCTTTGTCTGAAGAACGGGAGGAGATGACGGAGCGCATTCCGTATCCGTCCAGGGCCGTTCCAGCCACTTGAGTAACAAACGCCTACCTTTAGCAGCACCACAGTAGTGAGCACCACAGCACCAGCACCAGGCCTCGACGCAATACTCTCGGGCACGTATCAGCTGACGATGCAACAGAACAGGGTCGCACGCGCTCAGAGTGCCCTGCGACCCGGCTCCGAACAAGACGACACGATCAAGGCCAGCCGCAGGAACCCATGTCCGGGGCAAACTTCAAGTTGAGCTCCAACTTCCGCGACTCTTCAGACACGCAGTCTCCGCCGTGCCTTAGCGAGGCAGGGCAGGCCATGATGGACAGTGTCAGTGTCGATGGTCAGGCACAGGCATCCATACCCTTACTCACTAAGTGGTACGGATACTTACCGTAGCCCTGAAGATGCGGCGCCTCGGTCGGTTGCTCCCTCTCTCCCACTTGACGCAATTGAGCTGGATGCGGATGCAGGGACGGGTCGCCGGGGAAGACATCGACATGGAGCAACTCTACTATGCGGTAGCTTCGGTGGTACTGTACCAAAAAAGCAAAGCACTCTCTCGGTGGCCAGGCTGACCGAGGGAGAGGCATCGCGCGCTGGGTTGTGACCGAGGGGATGAATAAAAACAGCCCCCACTACCGTCATATCGGAGACCCATGGCAATGGCACCCTTGGGGAGAGGGAGGCATGGGAGGCATGGGAGGCATTGATTTGTTTCTTCCAGATGGTTTCTGCCTCCCTGGTTAATTCCCCGACCCAATTTTTGAAAATAGTCACTGGTCGTCTGCCAGCAGCGGATGTAACCCCACACCTCGGCCGGGCATGCAGATGCAGCCAGCCCTCGAGATTGGGGAGGGCATGGAGTCAGAGTCGTGTTGTGTGTGTGCGTGTGCCAAGTGGAAGGGACATGTTGTGGGTTCACGCTTGCTTTGATGGCCATGGATCACTGTCCATACGGATCCGGTGGATCACAACTACTGCACTGCGTGTGCGGGACGTGGAAGTGTATGGGTAATCCGAAGCCGTATGCATCATGAGCCCTTTTCCCGACTCCGTCATGTCTTTATCTGCGGTGTCGGTAGTGGTGGTGGTGGTGGTGGTGGCGGCGGCGGCGGCGGCGGCGGCGGCGGCGGATCGAACTTGTCTACGATGTCGGGCAGCGGCCGAAGGGAAGGGGGCAACATGGAATCCTTTCCACGCAATGCGCAAAATTTGAAGACGGTACAGTTCGGTGGCGCCTCGTCGAGCGCTGCCGTTGGTGATGCAAGTAGCGCGCGGGTGGGAGAGTCAACGAGTGTTCGTGTCGTGTGCCCGTTGCTCTTTTTCTCCAGACTTTGACAAAAGTACCTTTCTTCAGGTCCAAGGTGACGGAGTCGCTCACCTTGCCCACCTCCCTGGGATCCTTACGGAGTTCATTGTAAGGTACCTTAGTAAGGCAGCTCTCTCACCGTGAGAAACCCACCAGACTGGGCTTCGGGCTGGCGTCTGAGAGATTCAGGCAGGGTGTCAGGTCCGTGTAGGCTGCTGCCCCAGTGGCCCTCCCCTCTCCCCCCTTGCTGTCCGCCCTGTGCCAGAGTCAGAACTCACGACTGCCCTGCTGCTGTTCCAGCCAGACAGGCTGGGCAGTCTCCAATAGCCCCAACTCATTTTTGGAAGGTATTCACACAGCTGAAGTGAAGTGCCAAAGTGCCTAATCTACGTATGTACTGCGTGAGCCGGGCCAGGCCCCTGGGACACTGGAGCAATGGAGGAGGAAGCAAGGTACCGGCGGCGTGGATTGCTGGGTTGTCTCAAGTGGCCCTTGCCGTTGCTCTTTTGCCTTTTCCATCCTGGCATCATGCGTCTTTTGCACTTGTTCTTTTCTTCTTCGACAGTTATTCCTCCGATGCTTGCTTATCCATCCACGGCCCACCCCTTGTTGGAGGAAAACCCCATGCCAGGCGCACCATCATTTTCTTATGATCGACCAACTCCTTTCTCCTTTGTTTTTCTTGTATTAATTCCTCCCCCGCCAAGAATGCGTCCTTGCTTTCGCTCGGACTCCCCCTCCAACGGATGGATCGATCATTAGCAGAAGGGGCGTTGTGCTCATCTTGTCGTCCGCGTCCGTCCTTACATGGCAATGCCCACGCTACGCAGGACGGCTCCTTCTCCTCCTCATGACCATCCATCCGTATTCAACCAAGCTTACCGGCGGACGGACGTACAAGCGGGCGGGAGTGAAAGTGTGAGAGGGTGGAAGCGGTCGTTTGGTTCTGTGCGCAGTGGGATGGATTCCTGACGGATAGGACACCTTCCATTCCATCTCCATCTCCGTCTCGGCCTGCCGCCCGCCGCAAACTATGCAACACGGCCTCCACGATCTACGACCTGGCGGTCGATACCGAGTTTCGCTTGCTTCTGCTGCAGTTTGAGGATGCTGATGCCCACCCGTACTGCAGCTACCGGAATCGGATGAGTTCCCGCTTGCTGATGGTGGCCGATAATACGATGCGAACCGAACCTAACGTGGTTGACTCGCCGTTCGCCGCCGCCGCCTCATTACTTCCATTTACCTACTTTGACCTGCCTGCCTTGCATCACCTCACCCTCGCCTGAGCATTATGCGAATTCACTCCCTCCACGTCTGAACAGTCAACAAGTCTCTTGTCATGTCAGTCAAAGGCCATCTTAGCCCCCGAGCGAGGCCGGTAGGCAAAGCAGCAGCTTGCCCTTCCTAAATGATGCAGTGGCCATCTCTTTGCCGACAAGCGGCGGCGGCGACGGCGGCCCCGCGGCTATCGTGTCTCTCTGTTCTTTCAACCCGCCGCACCCACCGTCTAGTCGCACGCGCATACCTGCCTTTTCGCCCTTGGCTTGTTTGATTCCATGGACAGGAGAGTCTGGTGTTTTGAAGATGCTGGTCGCTCCAACGACGCTGGATAGACCTGGCCCCGTCTCAACGCCACACCGTCGTCCCCTTTTTTTGGTCTTGTATCCCCTTCCACTTGTTCCAGCTTCCCGAGGAAAACAAAACAAGGAGAACCAGGCAAAGAAGGGAGGCTGACTGGCGTGTTCCATGAGGTATCCATTTTGCGTTCCGTTCTTCGAGATCACCGACAGGCGCATGGGTCGTGGTTCTTTGGGAGAGAGTCTCCGGCGGCCGGCAGGGACAGGCCCGAGTGGACGCAACCCCCCAATAGACCCAAGAGGAGCAAGAGTCCCAAGTACCCAGCGCGTTGTTCGTCCACGCCCCCCGGCCCGCCGCAAGGATCTCTGTCCTGGGCCCTGGGTGCCGTAGGTGCCAATCGCCCCAGCGTGCGATGAGCGTGGCATGGCATGGTCTGGCATGGTCTGGCATGGCATGGGGCATGGCAGCATGGGTAATTATCTCGTCTTAGTGGCCGTGGGCGTACCGACACCCGAAGAGGAATCAGTCAGAGCCACGAGCGAGGACGAGCACTGACCGACTGGCAGGCAGCGTGCCAACGGCAATTGTGGATTGATGTAACTGGTAATGGCAAATGACGATGGCGAGATGCACACGACTCTCTTCCCTGAACTATTGTTGCCTCAATCTGCCGCTGCTGTCGAAGCTGCTCACCGCTTGCCGACTCGACTGATCTTGGTCGGCCGTTATTCTTTCGTGTCGGTACGCCCCCTTCGGGGCCACACAACACACTGCCACCCAAGGAACCAGAGTGACGAGTTGCAGATGGCGTGGCACTGGCATACAAAATTTGTATGCGGCTTGCAGGTATGGTTCGTTCTTGAGGGTATCCGTAAGGTAGGTAGGTAGGTAGGTAGGTACCTTACTCGGCAAGGTCCCGAGGGCGAACAACTGGCTTGAATCGTATGCGCATCCGTAGGCCGAGTGAGTTGCAATGCTGTGCTGTGCCGGTGGTCGCCGGCCGGTGCTGCTGTACAAAGAAGACACAGCAAGCACAGCGCTGCACTGCAGCAACAGCGGCGGCAGCAGCAGCAGCATCCACCGGACTGCTGCAATCTTTGGTGCTGCTGCTGGTTCTGCCGATGCTGCTTTTAATGCCGGCGGTCGACCGAGTGGTGGTGGTGGTAGCAGTGGTGGTAGCGGTGGTGGGGGGTTGCAAGCAGCAAGGCGGCAGGTACTACTCCACGTATGCAGGCTGCAGAGGTACATGGCTGGTAGATGGTCGCTCCGTGTTCCCATGAACGGAGCGGTGGGCGCGGCCGTGGGCTAGGCTAGGACGTGGCTTGTCATGGGCTAGGTAGGTAGGTATGGGGAAGTGCTCAAATGCTCAAAGGGACCTCGCAAAGATGACGGGCTAAAGCCGCGGCGGGCAAGGAGGCGCGGTGTTGGAATTGGGCGGGTTGAGGCGTCGATGAGGCGTTCCGTACCTGACAGAGAAGGGAAAGGTGCCAACACCATGAGCGGGAACTGGGAAGGGATGCTAGGTCGAGCGAGGTGAGGGAAGAAGATTGATGAGGGAGGCATGGCATGGCATGTATGGCTGCAGCTCCAACACGTCCAAGTAGCAGATGCGTGCCTCTGACGCGGCAGATGCTGCAACGAGATACGAAAGGGGTACATGGTCCCTCACCTCCACACACACATTGGATCACCACACATCACATCCCATCCCTCTGACATACCATACCATAGTAAGGTACGGCGAGCCATACCTTCCTTACCTGACCCGTACGGATACGCAGTACACCCTCTCTCTCTCTGTTGCCGTATCTACTGGTTCCTGCTGCTGGTGCCCGTTCCTACTACTGCAGTGTGGTACCTCGCTCCTCCAAGGGTCAGGACAGCAACCTTCTTCTCTGTCAGGACCTGAGCTGGCCTGGCTGACCATGCCATGCCACAGGGCACGGCACCATTACCGTACCATACCTTACCAGGCCAGACAGACCAGACCAGGCCGTTCAGGTCAAGGTCAGCTTAACCACCAAGCCAGGGCAGCCCATTCCCAAGGGGGGGGAAGGGGCCGAGAGAGAATGTCAGTGGGTGCTGCGCTAAAATATGAAGCTCCGAGTGTGAGGTGTACCGCCGTACTGCGGTATCCGTAGTGTGTGGGTGAAGGACGGTGTAAGTACTGCTGCTGCTGCTGCTGCTTGCTGCATTGAAGAGAGGGTGCATTGCCAGCAATTTCACCCAACCCATCCAAGCGCATATCACCCCTTGGCCCTTGGGACCTGGTTCCCAGCCATGTGTACTTACACACATACACACATACATATGCACTCACTTGTATCTGCATACGATGTCTCCCCAAGGCAAGGTATATATGAAAATGAGTGCCCTGCAACGCACTTATGGGGCTTCTTTGCCTCCCTCTTTAGTGCCAATACACCAGACACATCACTAAACAAAGTGGAAAGCTTTCACTGACTGGCCAAGGCAGGGTTTGGGTACCTGTTCCTGTTCCTGCGCCTGCTCTTGTTGCAAGGTACCTTGCCTCCTTCTCATTCTCGCTCTGTCAGAGTCTCTCGTCTTCTTTCTCCCCTTGGCCCTTCTCATTGTTTTTTAGCGTATTGGCCTAGGCTTTTCCGCCTTCCAGTCCCTTTCCGCCGCCTTCTTAGACGCTACCTCACACATGCATGTCTATGTAAGTGTGTAAGGTATTGGGTGGTTTGTGTAGGTATGGCATGTATGCATGTACCTCGCTGTGGTACCTCCTAAGCCCCCCGTCTTGACTTGAGTCTTTCCGCGGGCAGTCCAAAGAAGACGCTATGTACCTGGCATACCTTGCCTCCCGTACTCTCTCCACTCCCACGGCCTTCCACACTCCCCCCGTCCCCTCCCACACACACACACACACACTTGGACACACACTCTCTCATACTCCAGACAGACACACACACACACACACACCAGACAGACCAGACCA
>JABGLZ010000849.1:105197-127730 GCA_014705045.1 Colletotrichum theobromicola | reverse complement strand
GTGAAGAAGTGTCAGTTATAGCAGAGGCATAGATGGCCGAAGGGTTTAGGCTTACAGGGACTCAAAGGAGGAGGAGGGGGAGGGGGAGGAGGGTGATAACTCGCGCTTGGATCATCCTCTGTCAAATCCGGTCGTGGTCGCAACGGCAGATCTGAAGATGACGATGACGATCGGGAAAGTGACGGCGTCCAATTTTGGCCAGCAGGGACAGGGGAAACTCCCGGAGGCAGTGGGAAGACCGGTGGTGGAAAGCGGGGAGGGCGCGCGTGAATAGGTCGGATGTCCCCTTCATCTCCGTGGAAATTTCGATCCTCATCCGGGTAGCCATCGGCTCGAAAGAGGGGCAGAAGAGGGATGTGGCCCTTGGGTGGTGGTGCATCAAGAGGCGCCTGTATTATCAACTGTGTCCGTTGTAGGAATAACGAAGCGTCGCCCCGGCTTTTAAAAGGAGTAAAGACCTCGCCCCGATGTTGTTTGTAATCCATATCAATCATGACCCGAATCTCCCCACTCGGGTCTTGAAAGCGGTTTGGACGATAGACCTTGTAGTGCTTCCCAACTAGACTGGCGAACTTGCGACCCCTTTCAATTAAGCGTTTTTGCAAGGCATCTAGGTCATTGTGGTATTTTGCAGGGTAAAACCTCAGGAGGTTGATGGGCCGTGTGCCTTTGAATCGGGTGATGGAGTCACCCTGGGAGGCTACCCCAAAATCGCGACCGCTGGAACTGACGTAGTCGAGCGTCATGTCCATTGTGTCCGGGTTTCTGCTGTTCGTTTCAAGTTCTCGGAGAACAAAGAATCGGTCGCCGTTGATGCCCCAATCCGAGTAGACAAGTTCGCCTGGAGGGAAGATAGTCCAGAGGTAGTCGTACGTAATCATGCCGTGACTGATGACCTCCTTGCTCACGGCAAAAGCCCCTGCAAGCTCGCGCTTGACGATAGATTTGAGAGTGAGCAATATCTTCTTCACCTCTCCGTTCTCCTCATCGGCGATGGCCTTCTCGAATGCCTCCCAGCGCCAGAAGAACTGATGAAAAGGTGCCAGAAAAGCAAGGTATTTGAGATCGTGGACGATGCCGTCGTATGGCTTGAAGACATCAATGAGGATTTTGCGAGTCGCTGCGTGGCGTATGTCAATGGAGTGGATCGTGACCAGACTGCCTGCCTTCCCGGGAGTGACCCGGCGTCTCACAATGATGGGGGTGGACTCGTCGTCGTCACTTTCGTCCTTTTCGAGGGCGGCCAGGTCCACGCCGTGAGGGCACTCAGTCATCCAGTTGATGCAGCATTGACACTTCTTGGGGCCTTCGTAGAGGTCTTGGACGATGGCGTTGCGGTCCTCTTGGCTGATCTTGACCTCCTCCTCGGCCCGAATGGTGTCGGTTAGACGGTCGATGACAGAGAAGGAGAGGTCATCTTCAAGATTTGTCGATTCCATCGTGTCAAAGTCCGACGCTGCACTGAGCGCTCTGAATATCTCGGTTCTTTGTGTGCTCTGATATCGTCGATGTGAAATTGGACAGAACCTCAACCCAGGGAACAAATGCAGGGCGGCTTCATTCTCTTTAAGTCTCAACGACACATTCCGTCATGCAACCACGAGCTGCGATCAGCTCTATGCAGCCCCCTTCCTATCTCGGGGCTATGTGGGGTGGTCTGCTGCATGTAAGGTAAGCCCTACTGCTGTGAAAGCTGGTGAGATCTTGGCCTAGAAGACGTGGAATTGTGCGACAGCAGAGAGGCAGACCCTGTGAAAAGAATGCGATGCGCCCAATCAGAAGCCAAATGCGCAAACTTGTCCAAGTCTGAATGTGAACATGCACGCGCTAGTTGGTACTATGCATGAGGGATGACACACAGATTTGCTAGGCAGACCATGGGGCTGATCTCCACTTCTGAAGGCAGCACTCAGCAGTTGTTTCTGAATAATGAGTGTTAACCTCCCAATAAGCCACAGAAATGCATTGCAATGTTGCACTTCGCTCTGTGAGATGTGAAGAGTACATGTATGAAAAGCTCGCAATTTGATGTGACACCAGTGACTTTTGAGTTGAATATACTACCAATTGTCTCAAGACGTCTCAATCGGCTCGAAAGCGCTGTTGAGTGTCGCAAGTTGAAACCTATTTGGGAGAAGAGTTCTGGACGCCTTTGTATTGACGGGATAGGCGGTTGCTATCTGGCTTTCACGCCAGTACTGGCAAAAGATCTACTGATATTGTTACGACATACCACTACTTCGCGAGTATTGGAAATATCCTGGGGAAACGGGGTAATGCATCGCAATAAGTGCACAATACATTAGATCGATAGCGACGTCGTGATGCCCATTACCTGCTGCCGAACGCTGCTATTCATTACCCCCTGAAAGCTCGCCGTGACCTCTACTCGAACTCAATCTGGCAACACAATGCGCCAACACCTTGCATGGAGATGCGGGACTTGAAGCGGGACTTCGAAGTAGTCGAAAATATGAAACCTAACGGCTTTCGACTGCTGCAGCGTCCAGCTTGTCCTTCTCCAAGTCGCCGGAATGCGAGAATCCGCCGACAGGGGTTCCGCGATTCAGCACGGCAGTGAGACCAATCTCGGTGTTGATCTCCTCCATACGCTCGAAGTCAGCTTGAGCGGTGCCCTCAGAGCCGAAAACAAGGTCCTGAAAAAGTGTCAGTCGGTGGTTCAACTGCTTTTGAATGCAATTGGGAAAATACGAACCATCTCCTCAAGTGATAATCGCTTCGTCTCAGGGACAAAGAACCAAATGAAGGCAGCTCCCAAGTAGGTCAGCAGCCCAAACAGGATGTACGTGCCATACGTGATGCCAACAAGCATATCAGGAGTGACTTGGCCCACGATGAAGTTGTTCCTAGGCGGATCTGATTAGCTTAAGAAAGACTGAATGATGACTTGTGACTTACATCCAGTTGCTGGAGGCTCCGATTGACACTCCGTACGGTCGGGTGCTCAGGGGCCAAACTTCAGCGATGATGATCCAAGCGCAGGGGCCCCATGAATCTGTCTACATGTCAGTAACCTCACTCATGCACCGGTTAGACATTGTGGACCTACATCCGAAATGGACTACGAAAAGCCAGACCATGCAGACGGCAGCCCAGCCGGCCGCAGGTTGCTCGTGGAAGCGATCAATGTTCTTGGCCAAGATGACGGCAATGATGATGTGGCAGGTGCCCATGCCAATTGCTCCAATACTGAGAACCGGCTTTCGGCCCACCCTGTCAATCCACAAGACGGCCGGAATGGTAGCAATAAACTAGGCCTAGGTGTCAGGGTCTTGGGGCTATCAAAGCAGCAAGTGGGTAGCGAAGACTTACCATCACCACGCCAACTACACCGGTGGCAAGCAGACTCGTGGTGTTCTGGCTTAGGCCTAATTGGCTGAAGATCTGAGGAGCATAGTAAAGCACCTGGTGTGATTCTTAGCTCGAGTCGTCCTCATTCATTTTATGGAAAGGCGTATACTCACGGCGTTGATTCCCGTCCATTGTTGGAAGAACATAGTGACCGTGGCAACGATGACACGTTTGAACATGGCCTTCGTCGTAAACAGAGCTTTCATTGCGACGAATTGAAGCTTAAAGGTATTCCAGGCTGTTTGTTGCTGTAGGTGAGGAAACGCCTCTGCAACACTGCGTTTCTCAAACAAAGACTGGGCCTTGATCTCAAGGAACTCGAGTTCAATCAGCTCATGATCCTCGGGAAGATCTCGGAGATTCGCTAGAATCCGACGCGCTTCACTCTCGCGCCCGTGGTGAATAAGCCAACGAGGAGAGAATGGCATCCATATCATTCCTATCAACAGAATGGCGGCTGGACCTAGTTGCAGGCAGATGGGCACAAGCCAAGCTGCGTCGGATTGGGTGTCTACTGTCGTGCCTCCAATGTAGTTGCAACCGTAACTAATAGGTAACCGTCAGTAAACATAATGAGAAAGCCCTTCAGGATACTTACTCGATCCAGAAGGAGATCATGATTCCAAAGGTGATGGCAAGTTGTTGAAGAGCAACGAGGGCACCTCGAACCTCTGGCGGTGCGCACTCCGAGTTGTAAAGGGGCACAATCATAGACAAGCTACCCACGCCCATTCCACTTTGTCCAGTCAGCGATGGTAATGACGTTGGTTTCGGTAGTGAAGTACATACGTGATGAAACGGCCTCCAAGAATGGATTCGTGACCTCCCGAAATGGAGCTTATCTGGACAATGACACCAAGGATGAAAACTCCGGTTGCAATAAGGACACCGTATTTCCGTGAGCAAACCTCGGCGATGAAACCTGACAAAACCGCGCCAACCCAAGCTCCAAGCTCAAGGATCGAAGTCAGCCATCCCTTCTGGGTAGGGTTTCTCGTGTAACCGCCCATGTCTGTAAGGCATCATAACTGTCAGTTCCAGACTCCCTTGTTGTTGGGTCAATTGACTCACGCTTGTCGAATGATGGCATTGCAAGAATACCAGAGAACATGCCCTGGTTGTAGCCGTAGAGAACACCTCCAATGCAGGCAAAGGCTGCAATTCGAGCCACTTTCCAATTTTTGACGAGTGCTCGAGCACCACTTGCGCCCATCAGCGCTTGTCTTCTTTGTAAAGCTGCATCGTAGGCAGCGTTGCCTGTGGAATGGCCGCCCATGGTGTCAGTCTTGGACAGGCAAGCCTGGCTGTGGTTGAATTAAAGCTGCAATTGGGATTTGGGGAGTCCCAGTCAAAAAAGGACGCGATAGACAGTCGTAAGGACGGAGAAGTGGACCAAAAGCTTAGCAGGAGTATTGATGGGGACGGCATCAATTTAAATGCAACATCCATGCAGGATCCGTATGCATCTGACCAGAGAGCAGAAACATCTGAAGATCTCATGCCTCCATGGTACGTTGTCGTGAAGGCCCTGTCACACCCTGTACGACTCTGGCCCAGAGCTATCGGTGACAGGTATCGGCATCCCACCATGTACCAATTTTGCCTGCATGCTAAAAAGTTCCCGAGCTGATAATTGGACAAGATCATGCAATCTTGCTCGCCCAGCTTAGCGAAAAGTCCCCAAAGGAATACGACTACCCCGCGTGCCCCCAAACCCTATGTTTCAAGCGCGATCACCACCGGCAATAGCATTTAGCCTAAATAGCGACAGGATTGCTACATAACCGCCTTTTGCCAACGCGGAGAGGGATGCCTGTTGGCGCTTATCCTTCCTGCATCCTTGTCTAGGTATCTTACTTTTGCGGTTATCGGCCCTCAGCTGCAGTTCAGATTGGATCGGTTCGCTGCATCCTTGTAAGGGCCGAATGAAGGAAGTTCATTTGATTTGCCGGCCAAATCCTACGACATCTTCGAACATCTCGCCGGGAATTAGCCCGGGGTCGCCTCCGGGCTGCTAAGGTATTGGTTGTGTAGGATACCCACTGGCCAACACCGGCTGTAACATCAATCCCAAGTCGCTGGTTCTCTTAATGCAATTCATGGACCTGTTGATTGTCGTTGAGAGATGTGAAAATGGCACACATGATCTCAATATTACTTGTGCTGGCTGAGATGGAATATATATGCGAAATTTCCGACGTACGATTCGCGTACTTCTCAGACATGAGATCCTCTTTGATATAGATTTTCCAGGTACAAAATCCTTTGAATATGTTTATAATCTAGCAATACTTCACTGAATAATGGAATGGCGAAAGTGCCCTTCCTTACACCCTGCTAATTGGTTTGTGCAGGAGGTTCTACATGTATGCTAGTTGAACAAGAAGACCAAAATTGTGAACGTGTAACGGTAATTAATACTAATTTCATAACTAATATTCACAAATGGCTTGAATTATTAGACCTTTTTGTCTTGGCGCGGCTTGGTACCAAAGCTCCAGTCGCTTAACACTTTACGCGTTTAGTCCCTGACGGTGTCTCCATGGAGGCGTCTTTGCAAGCGCTCAACTTTGAGGTAGTGGAGCTTCGAACAAAGCCTCCGAGGCTTTCTATGAGCGGTTTGATGCCGATCATGTTTTCCATCCCTCAGACTACACCTTAATTTTCCTTCACCCAGAGAAATGCAAAACATAACTGGCAAGTTTCTGAGTTTGTTTGTTGAGACATGACCTCGGGCCCAAGAAGCTAGTAGTCTTTTGGCTAGCCCAACATCGCATCGTACTTGTACCAGTACCCGCTCAATAAGACAGCATCCTCACACACAGGCCTAACAAGCTCTGACATTTGGGCGTGGCAGGTTCCAGGAGACGCCAGTATCTACTCGGCTGATACGGATCAACAGTTGTGTGTATACCTAGTTTCATAAGTTCATATCTTAAAATTCGCAAACGACAGAGGCGGAGGGGAGGGGGCTTGTGAAGCGTGCCTCGTTTCCTTCAGGCTTGCGCTAGGTTGTGGCGAAGTCCTCACTGCCACATGCGTCACAGATGCCTCCTAGCAAGACGCCTTCTAATTGACTCCCAACCTGGAAGTGCCATAGGACGTTGCGTTCAATCCATCCTAATCGTGGCTTTTGAAGTTACCTAGGAATGGGTCGCAGGATGATCTCGGAAGCTGGCTTTGGCACACATCACTAAAATGCTTGGCGTGCCAAGACCTCCCTAGAAACCCCCGCATGCCGCCATTGACTCGGAGGCGTAGCGCAACTTGGATGCAGCTACCCACGCCTATGATCTAGTTCAGTGGATGGCTGATTTCGACCGGAAGATTGATACAGTTGCAATATCAACTGGAAATGAAGACGGAAACGGACCGCTATCTTCCCTATACTTCGTTCATTCTGGTTGTTCAGCCCTTTCTGGCCGCGTCTTGAGGCTTATACAGCCTTCGTCTTATTTACTGCCAACCTTTATTGTCTAAGGTACCGATTGTGTAGAAGCGGTCAAAAGATTTCATTACCCAGCTGAACATTTATATGCGCCAACACGTCACGTTGTTTTGAACGAGCAAGGGCTTGGCATGGATAGGGCGAAGAATGTCTCATGAAGCTGCACCAGATCAACGCCATAGGATTGAAACACTGTCCATGAGTTTTGGCGAGCGGGCGTCATGTACGGGATATAGCGAGACAGGGTGCTCATAGTCTCAGAGTAACACACAACGCGAGGCCAAGAACGGCAATCAGCTGCGTATCTCCCCGGCAGCTACAACATAAGATCATCTAGGAGGAATGCCAATCAGTTAGGGCTCATCTCGGGAGTTGCAATCAACTGCCATCAATGCGTGTCTCAAGCTCCAGGTAGTCACCGTGACTGGATGAAAGCGGATAAACTTTCGATTCTTCATGATGAGCACCGGTGACATGTCTCTCTATGACCACAATCTCGCAGGCGCAATGAAGATCACATCACGCTCTCTAGAATACGCAGACTGACGCTTAGCCTACTCCCAAGGTGGTTTATAACATTGGCTACAGATGGCCGACACTGATGACTATAAGTAGCCCATCTACTCTGCGTAACTTCCATGCCGTCTCTTTTCGATATATCCAAACAGCTCGATCTCACAGCTGTTCGCATCACCACCGACGACTCTTAATCTATCAGTTTTTCACATTCAGTACCACAACACATCAAATCTCATACCGCTCGTCCGCTTCAAACTCCTCGTCTTGCGAATACACATAACACAATGGCGTTTGTGCTTCCATTCATCGTCGGACCTGTCGCGGATTTCGTTGCCTCCACAGGAGCCATTGAGTTTCTCAGTGCGGCGTTGGAAAGTGGCGCAACGTATGCGCCTTGGGTCGCCTCTCAGATTGCCCAAGGGGCTCTTACCGAGGCTGGAGCTAAGGCCATGGCTTACATGTTTTCTTTGCTTTCCTCCGTAAGCCCCCAGCTTGCGACAGCTGCTACTCAGGCCAAAGCAGTCAGCAACGCCCTTCCGCCGTTGGAAGGTGTACTCAAAGACTGGACTGGATGGTCCCTGCACCACTTCCAAAACAGGGACAATTTCGGAAACATCACCATCGATTCAAAGACTGAGCGAGTATTCGACGAGTTTCAGCAGAAGATCGGAGAGCTCTCCGACTTCAGAACCAAGAAATTGACACCACTCATCAAAACCGCATCCAGCGACAAGTCTCCCGAAGCAGTCGGCCAGCTGCATGAACTGATGAAAGAATGGGTGGACAAGTTCAAGGCCGTGGACGGTTTCTTGGCCAAACCCGAGGCCCAGGCCATGGTCAAGGCCGGTCTCAGTTCTCACATTGGCGAGATCAACTCCGCGGACAAGTCCTTGTAGTACCACAACTACTACCTCCATGCCAATTCGTGGTGGCATGAGCCACGGCACTCAACATTTTACTCAAGTCTCAACTCCGCTATTCTTGTCGCTCTGGACATCTGTCGTTACTGCAGCTCCTTACCTTCTAATCTTTCTTTCGATCTCAAAGCATTGGAAATTAGTATAGCGGGCTCAACAACGTCACTCTCTACATATTTTGTTGTCACTTAGTCACTCTCTATCACCGAAAACTGAGGTCAATTCAGGCAAAATACAACGCTTGAAAGAATACGGTCATGCTACCATTCGCGCGCGAATAAAGACAATGATTTGTTGAAGGCTATTAAAGCGTTTCGTGGACTCTTGGGCAATTTCTGCTTCGCGCGTGGTGCAGTAGTGCCGAAGGGGATTGAACAGTCTCCCTTATCCGAGAATTCGTATTTGGATACGAAAAAGCCGTGTCACTGCCATAGTGGACCGCCCCCTGAATCGTGAAGCATTGATGATAAGAGCTGCGTATTTCAGCTCCTAGCTTGTTATAATTCTGTTTTTCACCTTTAAGCTTTCTTGATTATCTTTCTTTTGTGTTACTATTCTCTCCCTCTACCACCTTCCTGACTTCACTGCCAACTTCTTTCTCTCGACCACCGTCATTACTATGGTGAACGACGGTGATGGCCCTTTCGGGCCGGTTGTAAATGGCACGCAGATTGTGTTCTACGAATACCGACCAAACGCAGGAGCAGCATGGACTTTCGTGGTGCTCTTTGCTGCTGGTGTTGTGGGACATGTGGGTTACTTCTTCTGGCTCCGCGCGTGGCACTTTCTGCCGTTCATCCTCGGAGGCGTTGGTAAGCAGCCTATCTTTCGTCCAATGTTGACTTGAAATCATTTTTCTCGTCTAACCAAATCGCAGGAGAGGCGTTTGGCTACTATGGCCGCGCAAAAGCCTCCGAAAACCCTCTCGCCGTCGGTCCCTTCATCATGCAGAACCTCCTAATCCTCGGATCCCCACCACTCTTCGCAGCAACAATCTACATGAGTCTCGGCCGAATCATCATAGCCCTCGATCTTCGACGACACGCCGCCATCAGCTCACGGCTCACCGCCTTCTTCTACGTCATCGTCGACATCGGCTGCTTCGTCAGCCAGGTGTTTGGATCAATCATGCCGGCCTCCGGTGACCCATCGGCCATTGATCTGAGCAGGAAGATTATTATGGGCGGTTTGCTTGCCCAGCTTGGCGTCATTTGCCTCTTCGCGCTTTCTTGCGCGCATTCGCATCGGTGGGCCAAGCGCGAAGCCCCGAACCTGAATGCAACCCACGCTGGGCTCAACTGGAACAAATACTACTTGATGACATACGGCGTGGCTCTCCTGATGTTTGTGAGAAGCTTGGTCAGAGGAATTGAGTACCTCCAGGGAGAGGGTGGATACATCATCAAGCATGAGTTCTTTGTGTACGCCTTCGACGCTGCTCTTATGGTGGCCATCATGGCGTTGTACCTCTGGATTCACCCGGGAAGGCTTGTCCGTGACCTTGCTCGGTATAAAAACGATGCATTTGGAGACGAGGGCAATATTATGTTGGAAAGGAGATAGGGATAACATCTGATCTTGAGCTAATTGGACATCTGTAGAACTTTCCTTTGTCGATTCCAGCCTTTCATGGACAACTCCCTAATTACCCAGAGTTTCGCCAATGGAATACTCTCATGCTCTAACCAATGTGTTTCCTTGCTTTACTCAGTGGTCATTTCTCTCGAGCCAAGCGCCGCAAGCCTTGTACTGCTTGTCGAATGCATCTGAGATTTCGACGATGCGGCGATAATTCTCCTCGTTGAGCCTCTTCGCCATCGCCATGACGCTAACATACATGAAGTCAGCGTAAGAAACTGTCCCTTGTTAGCATCGATAATCATGTGCTGGCGCGATTAACTTACCCTTATCGCCGAGGAAGAAAGGACCCTCGGTCTTGTTCAACAGCGCAGCAGCATCCTCGAGGGGCTTCTTAGCTTTCTCCCACGCCTTTTCGCCACCGTTCTTCTCTTCTAACTCATCAAGGCTCATGCCCAAAAACTCCTTGCGCGTCCGCCAGAAGTACTCGGCGCTGCGCTCGGGCAGAACCTCGCGTGGGACCACGGGCATCATAACAGGTCCCAAAGCGTTCCACACCGGAGCAATGAGGTCGAGTGCTTCTTGAGAAAGTTGTGCGTCGTGATACAAGGGTGGCTCCGGATAGTCGGCTTCCAGGCGTGCGATAATCTTCTTGCTGTTCATGATGTATGTACCGTCGGGAAGCTGAACAGCGGGGCAGGTGAATGGCCTGATCTGCTCGGGGTCGCCTTCGAGACCGGCTGCCTGGAGTCGGCCTGCAATATCAGGATACTCGAGCCATTCTGTCTTGTAGTCAACTCCCTTGAAGTTGAGAGCCAAGCGCGCTGAGTGCGGGTGTCAGCTGTGTTATCTTGTCTGCTGGTCAAGTGGCCTACTTTTCCACGTGTTGAGAGACCAGCAAGTGCCGTCTTTGCTAGGAATGTCAAAAAGAATGATTTGCCCGGACATGTTGTATTTGTGTCTTTCGCCAACTCTCAATACGATAATGCAACGTGGACTTGAAGTTCAAAAGATGAGAAGACAGGAGTGAGGGAGGAGTTGGAACAGCAGAGCATGATGTGAGATGTCACCCATTGTCTAGCGCAGGGCGTAGGCAGCTGTGACAAATCCCGAGCGGGGCCGATCCGCGGATCCTCGTTGCCACGGACTGTCCACGGTGCTCGTCACCCCTCATTGCTGACATGCTGCAGGAACTTTTGACATTGGAACGACAATCGCCAATCAAATGCTTCGAAAACATCGGAGAAGCAGAGGAGGAGCATTCACACCTGGTTGGTCAGCGCGGGGAGCGACATCGAATTGATGGCTTCTGCAGAATTTATCTCTATAGAACCTAAAACACCGCCTAACCATCGAAAGAAACAGCATTTATTCCCATTTGAGAGGGAAGAACCTTGTAATGAACGTGATGCCAAAAATATTCTCGGTTCTCAACTAAATCAGATTACGGAGGATTAGCTCTACCTCTGCGTCAGCGGCATCGAGGACGTGTTCCGGTGGATACTGAGCCTTCCACCCGATCTCAGAGCCATGTCGCGAAGTGAATGTGCATCTATGGCGAGTACAAACGTATCAGCACACCATACGAACCATTCTCAAGGGCTGTTCCTGGGTTTGGCACTCACTTTCCTGCTAAGCCCATCTCAACTAGGGATGCATCCACACCCATGCCCCCGGCCATGATGTCGATTTCTTTCTGGTCGGCTTCCACGACTTCATCAGTGGAAATGATGCCTCTTTTGAACAGAGCCTTGGCCATTGCGGCGTAAAGGTCATCCCAAACGACGCTACCGGCGGATGCCAAATAGTAACCATTTTTGCCACTCCCAGGCATGTCGCCATTCAGGATGGCTCGCAAGATCTGAAGGTACAGGGTTGCGTTGTCTGACACATGGCATACCGGCCAAGTCTACGATCGTTAGACACAGTAAATAGTGTTTTACAACGAGGTGAGGCTCACCGGTCGTCCTGGACTGATTGAGTAAACACGTCCAGCAGCTTTAGCGGCCTTGACAATATCCCTGGTCTGGATGGATATCGGGTTCCCAAAGCCCTCATTGCTACCATCTGCATAGGAGATCAGAAACTTCCTGTTACCACATGAATGGTTTCTTACAAACGATGCAGGGAGCAAAAATGTATGCTTTAACACCTTGCACAGCTGCCTCTTCAATGATGATGTTGTTAGTGTCCACGGCCTGGGCTTTGTTAGTTCGGTCATATATAAATCCTCAATATCAATCTGTGTTTACCGTCTGCATGATAGGGATTGGCGCCTTTTGCTCCTTTTGGATGCTGTACAGCCCTGGGTCGGTATCAAGCAGTGGTCGATCTGTGGGAGCTCCAGCGTGGCTCGAGAATACTTTGGCCCCGGTGGTCTTGCAACACGATCGTTAGATTTCTTATGATTCAAAAGAATGAATCCGTACCACTCACATGAAGGAAGTGGACGTCCCGTCCTGTCAGGCGCTTCACTTCTGCCAGGGCCTTTATGAAATTCTGCTGGCTGGCAGAGTTGACGGCATCAATCAGGTAGTACACAATCGTGATCCGGTTGTTCACGATTGCATCTCTGACGGCAATCTCGTCCTTGGGTGAAAAAGATAGAGCCTCGGCGCCGTAACTTTGTACAGCTTCAGCTTGTGCATCTGTTCGAATAAGAGCAAACAACCTGTCGTAACCGCTGAGGTCGGCTTCTTTCCAGCGGGCGAGTAGCGTGCCACCAAGGTAACCTGAGGCGCCAGTGATCAGGATGTTGTGTCTCATTGTCGGTCGGTACGAATTGAGCACGCTTGGAGTTTTATTGTGATAATTTAAGTAACAGAATTGAATCCAATAAGCAACATCAACTGAGTGCTTTCTGTCATTTGGGTCGATAACTCATTTTATCTGAATCAAATCTAACAACGTTTGTCTTCCCTCCGTGGAAAATCCGGCAGCCTCCGGAACAAGACTGCGTGGTTGAAGCTATTGAAAGCCGCACTACTCAACCAGCCCACCATTGCATCCTGTGTCCGGACGGATGTCTGAATGATTATTTGTAATCAAAGAGGGGATCAATCGTCCGAGGTGCATGAATGATGTCACGCTGGCACGGCACCAAAGCCCGATTACTCAGGTAGCTTAATAAAATGGCGAGATCCTAGAGGCCTGCTGGAAATAGCGGCGTTGCGCAGGTCCGTGGGCACCCCGACGCCCGGAAGCTAAGGCGCTTGCCGGCATGCCGCCCGCCGATCCCCGCGCCGAATGACGCCGCAAACCCGGCTAATCTTCACTGGTGCCTCACAATAGAGCTTGTCAGATTCTCAAGTACCGATCAAATGGATTCTCGGTCTTGCACAGATAATTTCAACGTTTTGTGTTCTCGGTCAAGCCTGCGTTGGAAGTCTTCTGTGTTGAAAAGCCCCCGCAATGCCTGGGTAACAAAAGCCTCCATCCAATGTCTTGAATACGGCCAAGACGAATATCTACGATGAACAGAGTCCTTGCGTAGTCTCTCGCAGAAGAAGAGTTTCAGAGTCCCAGAGCGGCGTTGCTAACTTTCCCGAGTCGAGCCTCGTACTTCGGTTCCACATTTTCATCCAGCAACTCTCGCTTCTAGGGCTTGCACCGTCCCACAATCACGATGACTCCGCCGCATAATCCACTTGCCATCGCGATGACTTCAACCAGAAATCCTGCGATTCCCCGATGGCACAATTGGCTAGCGCGTCAGACTGTTAATCTGGAGGTTGGTGGTTCGAGCCCACCTCGGGGAGGAATTCTCTGTTTTTCACTCGATTTCGCACAGTTCTAACACTTAACCCATTTCTTTTGGCCGGTGTGCAGTCTCATTGAGGCCGAATGCAAGGGCTTATTAGGCTTGCAGAGAGTATTGAATCACATGCAATATGCAAAAGATGTCAAAGCTGGTCGTGAAGGACAAATAAATGGCTAACCCTCGCTCTGAGCCGGATCGTCAGGAACCGGACTGGACCAGGCTTGCCGTTGAGTCAATATGCGCTATTTGGACCCATCTTGCCCTTGGCAAAGCCGCTCTAGCAGGGACTCTAAATGAACCCCATGCACCACGAGCGGAACATTGGCCCTATTGCAGCGATCATTGCAACCTGGTGTGCCCTGGCTACAGGGGATAGCTGAGAGCAACGATCCCAATTCAGAAGGCGGGCTTACAACCTGCCAAAAGCTGCATTCAAATGCTACGACAGACAGCCGACACGACAGGGAACCAACAACTAATGCACATGCAGACACGAGGATCGCTTCTTGGGTGCTATCAGGGTTCTCTTTCGAGTTGCTCAAATATGTAGTCTTGCAAGCTTTGTCTCATAACGATTTGAAGGCGATGCCTCGTCGTCTTGTGTTTCATTATCATGCGGTTTGATCTGTTGATATGGGCAGCGGCCCTGGGGGTGGCGAACGCTCACGCGTCCCCAAACCATAGGCACAGAAGAGATGACACACAGAATGCTACTCTGTCGGAAACCAAAAAGTTCATCGTCGAAGTCGAACCAGTACGTCAGGAGGAGAGACTTCTCCTACTCAAGATCCGCCGCTGACAGGTAACACCCAGGGCGCCCAACTCGCCGATCTGTCCCGGAAAATCGAATCCACTGGCGCAACGATTCTCAAGTCATTTGACAGCGAGATTTTCGCCGGTCTCAGTGTCGAGTCGGGCTGTGACAATTTGGATACCTTGCAGAGCCTCCGAGAAGTCTCGCAGGCGTGGCCGGTCAAGACATACAAGCTTGCACCTCTCACGCCGCAGGCTTCCTTCAGCAACGACGCTACGGCTCAGAATTGGTCCATACACTACTCTACCGGGGTCGACAAACTCCATGAAGCAGGTGCCTTTGGTAAAGGAGTCAAGGTTGCTGTCATTGACTCGGGCGTCGACTATCGGCACCCAGCTGTGAGTTTTCTTTGTGGCGAGGAGAAATATTGGTAAGCCGTGTCTAACTGCAGCTCGGCAGCTTGGTGGTGGTTTTGGCCCTGGGTTCAAGGTCTCTGGTGGCTATGATCTTGTGGGAGAAGGTGAGCACGCACTGCTTTCAGGGGTGGGACAAGATGCTAACAACGACAGATTACGACGGTTCCAACGAGAAAGTTCCTGACGATGACCCACTTGACTCTTTGGGCCATGGCACACACGTTGCCGGAATCATCGCTGGAAAGAGCGAGTTGTAAGTGTGCCAACATACCTAACCTTTTACTCACAGTCACGAGATCTTCGATCCTAACAGATGGTCCTTCTAGCTACGCAGGAGTTGCTCCTGAAGCCGAAATCCTCGCCTTCAAAGTCTTTGGCGCCGTAAGAAAGATCGATGCACCTTTCCCCAACGCGGCTGACTGAGTATGTTTGTAGTTTGAGGGGACCGATGAAGACACACTTATTGACGCAACCATCATGGCCTACGAGTCTGGTGTATGTTCCCTCCAGCATCACTCAGGAGTTCCTGCTGACAAACGGCGGCACAGGTAGACATCATAACAGCAAGCATCGGACGCGCGGCAGGCTTTTCAGATGGCCCCTGGGCAACCGTGGCGTCGAGAATCGTCGAGCAGGGCGTTGTAGTTACCATCGCCGCCGGCAACGATGGCGATGAGGGGCCATTCTACACGAGCAGCGGTTCGTCAGGAAAGGAGGTCCTCGCCGTCGCCTCCGTTGACACGAGCCGAGTGCCCGCCAAGCCGTGGCACGCAACCTTCAGCCTAGATGGTAGTTCTAACACGTCGCAGCTGGCTTATATCCCGCCAGTCAATAGACCGCTGTGGAACATTACCGGCCTACCCATTGTTCCCCTATCCTTCGACACCAAAGCATCAGCTGAAGCATGCAGTACACTACCAGACACGACGCCAGATCTCTCAAACGTCATCGTTCTTGTCAGGCGAGGGGGCTGTACACAGTATGTCAAGCAGACGAACGTGGAAAAGTTCGGTGCACAGCACATGCTCATCTACAACGACGATTACCGACCCTTCGAGCTCGTAGCTAACTCGGCCTACAAGTCACAAATAGCCCTCATCGACGCGGTGGCCGGCGCGGCGATCATTGAAACAGTCAAGGCCGGCGGCAACGTGACCGCAGACTTCACCAACCCTGCAGACCCCAACTGGGCAGTCGGTTTCTTCGATGCCGCTGGTGGGATCCCTTCGCAGTATTCCAGCTGGGGCGGTACCTATGAGCTGGAGATCAAGCCCGATATTGCTGCCCCTGGCGCCAGCATCTACAGCACATATCTCGACAAGACATGGAAGGTCCTTTCGGGAACGTCAATGGCGACTCCTTACGTCGCTGGCGTTGCCGCGCTCTACATCGGTAAATATGGTGGCCGCTCCGTACATGTGAAGGGATTTGCCAAGGACCTGTCGAGGCGCATCATCGCATGCGGGGAATCGCTTCCGTGGCAGGCCATTGAGCCTCAAGCATTACCGACTGACTTTGGCTTCTTCGCCCCGATTGCGCAAGTCGGAACCGGCCTCATCAACGCCACGAAGTTGCTGGAGTCTAGCACTTCGCTCTCATTCGAAAAGATGGCGCTCAACGACACAAGATCATTCAGTGGTACCCACAAGGTTGGCATCACTGACAACGGCGACGATCCGGTGGGTTACACATTCGCTGTGGAACCAGCTGGAGGTTTCAACGCACAAGGCAGGACTGCCCAGCTTCTCGCGGATGTGCTCGACGTCAAGCCTATTGATCTTGTCCCAGAAGTCTCATTGCCCTCTGATACCTTCATTGTGAATCCCGGCGAAACACAGACAGCTACGTAGGTACGAGGTGAACATTTCTGAACGTCCACTAACAGACACTCAGGTTCAACTTCAAGTATCCCGAAGTTGACGACGAGTCTAAGCTGCGTATTTACAGTGGCAAGATCATTGTAACTAGCGGGAACGGAGATGTTCTCTCAATCCCGTATCTTGGTAAGAGTCATTCAAACATGCCGTGGGTTATTCCCAGAGCTCACAAGATCCAAAAGGTGCCGCATTCGACCTCAAAGCTCAAATGACCGATAGGATGTTTCCGGATGGCTATCCTTTGCAGAGATCTGGCCCCAACAGCCTAGGCATTGACGCCTATCATACGTGAGTGAAGTTCGTATCGGTGACTTGTGATCACCAAAGCTCACGAGTTGCTAGCTATGCATTCAATACCAGTCGCGCTGCTCAAGACTTCCCGAAGGTTCACACTCAGTTCAGGTGGGGAACGAAAGAGCTGCGTTGGGATGTGAGTTTCTATCATCTCTTGCCTATCATCTCTTGCATTGAACGTTTGAGATATACTGATTACTAATGAATCAGATATTTGACGAAACGTATGAGGAGAGTCAGTGGAAGTATCCGCCGGTAGTAGGACAAGACGGATACATTGGCTCAGCCACGTACTCGACATACTCCGTTAGTGCGAGCACTTTCGATCCTGCGACGATGGACAAGAATAAAGTCCTGCCCTTTCCCATCAGGGGGATTGAGCGCACCACCTCGTGGAGTGAGTTGACTGATCGCTTCTGGTGGCTTGGAAAGTTAGCGAATGGCAGCTACATAGCTGCGGGAAACTACACGTAGGTCTTTATCCGTCTTTCGTTGCCTAACTCTTGTCTAACTACCCGATCAATAGCATGCGCTTTGCAACTCTCACGCCCTTTAGTAACCCTTCGGACTCGGGTAGCTGGGATATCTGGAAGACACCCCAAATCACCATTTTGCCTTATACAACTTGAGAGGAGAATGATATTTTACGTTCTCCTAGGCAGCCTACGAAAAGCTAGCAATACGTCTCCGTCTGAATTCAAAAAGCACGCTTGTCTCCCCCCTCCTCAGACCAAAGTGAATTCCGTGAAAGGAACAAAACCTTGTGGTGCTCGCACAGCATACCTCCGGCCCTCACTATCCGTACTAAAATACTCTGACTCAAGCGTCTCATCGACGTTGTCAGCCCAACGTAACAACTCACCGTCCATCACTCCATGAACATAGCAGTCTCCAACGACCTTGTACTCGTCAACGTGCTCAGCTCCACTCTCTTCCCTACATTTCCTCAACACAAACGGGGTTTCAAATCCTTCTAGAAGAACGACATAGTCCTCAATCTCTGCGTTCCACGGCAAGGTTGCCATGAAGTGGCTCTCCAACTCCTCAGTGGCGTAGTGCATCTTCTTCTTCGACTCTTTCTTCTTCTCCCTGCCATCGTCTTGCTCGGCTTCCAGCTTTTTGGGACCTCTTGTTCCTAAGAGGGCAAAACGCCGACCTTTCTGAACTTCTTGAAACGGAACTGTGTATGGGATCATCCGCTTTTGCAAACCAGCCTCGACCTCCTCGTCGAAATCCAGGAGCCACACGAAAATTCCGCTGGGATGGACCCGGATCCCTGGGGCGGTTAAATCTTCTGGCGAGTCCGGACCTCGTGCATAAAATCGCTTGAAAGCCGCGACAGCGTCGAAGAACTCGTCTGACGCAGAAGATTTCGCTTCGTCTCCTGTGTCCCCTCCGGCCAGAGCCGACACGGCCGCCTCGCCGTCCCCCTGCAGGAGTCTTCGTCCAATCCTCTCGCCCTGCCAAGAGCAATCAGCCGCCATCGTGCGAACCAATGCGTCATCCGTGCCTTCCTCAGCATAACGCTCTGCAACCTCTTCTACCATGTTCGTTGCGAGGGTCAGAATGAAGTTGCGGGCATCTTCGTCGTTGAACGGAGGCAGGTCGACTTCGGGAGCGAATTCGAAGCCGCCAAACGTCGGTGCAGAGTTGTCGTGGGAGTAGTATTTCCACGCTCCTCCGACCTGGTTGACCCGCGAAATGACAGTTCCGCGAACCGTCAGCTTTGGCTTGTCTCCGCATTCGACAACAGATGTCCTCGGCGTTGATTTGCCCATGCACTGGTACAAGTGGCTTTTCAGCGTCGAACGCGACTGCTTCGTCCAGTCTGGAACCCACGAAGGGAGATGGGGAAGGTCCTGATCGATCCCGGCGTGGTGCAGGAGATCGACCACCTGGGATGTATTTGCAATTTGGGTGGCTACCTCGGTGAACACCTTCGATGCGGTATTTTGGGGCGAGTAATCGGGGATAATCGACTGGGCGACAGCGTCGTCAGTGAGACCAAGTAGTCCGTACACTTTATCCCTAGGGTCCGTCGCAAGATTGTTTCTGGAAAGACATAAAAGCTCGAATATCGTCGACTGGGTCGAGGTGGTCTCTTGCGAAGAGCTCCTATCAGCTACCCCATCTCGTCCATGGCGCTGGTCCCGGAGCACCTTCAAAGAGGTTGCGGGACTCAAGTGCATTACTTTGTTGAAAATGTCCGCGTAAGGGCCGAGTCGCAACGTGCGGGGCAATCCATGGCTTTTCGCCATGTCCCAGAAGTCCGTGATGGCTTCGAGGCTGATGGCCGTTGTGTCGTATAGCACGACGACCTTCTTCGCCAGGATAACTTCCTGAAGAACCCATGTGCGGAAGTACCAGTCTTGGTTCCAAAAGTCCATCAGATTGTTCCAGACTTGCCTTCCCATCTCAGTCTTAGGATCCGGTAAGTTGACCTTCTTCCAGTCCATGTCGGACCGGACCTTTTGCAAAGTCTTATTCGACCATATCCGTGTGAGCAAGGTCATGATGCTGATGGCGCCTTGTGCGCTCTCAGAGCTGTACGCGTCGTCCTCTGTAGTTTCCCGCCAAGCCCCTGTCTTCTGCAGCGTTCCCGAGTGGTCGGATCTCTCAACCTCTGGTTCATCATCAACACCAAAGCTCAACATGTCCTGGACTCCTAAGCCGCCCATGCGGTCATCCAAGACACTCGTTTGTTCTTGGACACCTGGATCGGGCTCAGCCAGAGCGTACTTGTAGTGTCCCGGATGCGCAAGAATCATTGATGCAGTCCGATAGATAGCTCCCATGAAGAGGACTTGGGAACTCCGCTCGGACAGGTCGTCCTGGTTGATGCAAATACCATCCGCCCAAAGCCACGCGTCCGGGTGCCGATTAAGGCAAGTCTGGATGGCGTGAAAAAGGTTTCCCGTGACGGGTATCATATTCCCGTTGCAGTTGATGCCGATACATCTCTTGGGGTCTCCCCAGACGTACGAGAGGCAGAAGTATGGCGGCGCATCATCAAGACTGAATGTCTCGAGTCGAAGCTGGCTGACGATGCCGCTCTCCGAGGGAGATGCAAGCCTGAGTAGTCGAAACTGGCGCTTCTCCGGGTCAAGCGGCGTGTATTCGAACTCAATCGCGCTATCTGCAAAGACGACTCGAGGTGCTCGCTTCAAGGTCGCGTCCTCTTCTCCTGGCGGACGCACGTCGTCCATCTTGCCAATGAACGAGTACTTGCCGTCCTCGTGTTCGCTCGCAGACCACGGCGTCGATCTGATGGAGACGGTGTTTGGGTCGACACCCTCTTTGCGCGCGAGGTATATCTTGAGCGCTTCCGTGTTGCCGGCGGACAGCTGGTCCATGGCGATTTGGAGCTCATAGCTGTCCGGGTCCAGGTCGGAGGGATCCACCGGCTGCTTGGCTGGGGAGTTGTCGTCGGCCATATTCTGCGTGTGTTTGTTTAAAAAATACTTTGTAAGGACCATTATTGTCGCGCTGCGATCGATCGTCTTTTTGAATGAGTCGACGCGGTCATCTGTCCTCTGCTCCTTTCTAGGCAACAGTAAGTCTAATTCGGTTAGGTAGTCCGGATCAGCAAATCACACAGCCACGCTGGGATTTTCAGCCCTCAGCCCGTAAGCGCACATTTGGCCAGTTCTCATCACGCTTCGTGTTACAAAATTCTACCATGAATCCGAGTAAGCTCATGAGCTTTCTGTATTAACATGGGTGTGCTGACTTGCAACAATTGTGACCAAAAGAAATTCTCCAATGTGTTCGTGTTGACTTCACACTGAGATGCTGCTCATTTATTAGGCTTTCGGGGCCGCAACGGCCCCACTAAAAACTGCCGTCCGCGTCCCGCGGGAGCAATTCCGCAAAAAGAGCGGTGCGGATGGGCCCGGAAGTCAAATTGACAAGGCACCGAGTATGAAACGACCACCTTCATTATGCGGACATGGCGGGACATGAACACTTGCAACAACAGATGAATCGTGCCAATCACATCTTGTCATTTCTATCTACATGCTCACTAAAACACAAGCATCCCCTCGCTCACATGCAACCTCATTCGCAGCATTCTCACCATATTCCAGGTTTGCAATGCTTAGCTCTCAAGAGCAGAGGTGTCGACACCCATGGTGATGTATCCGACCATTCCGTTCTCGACGTTCTCGCCGTCCAAGGGGACAACCTCGATGATGGGGCTGTAGCCGCCGATCGTGCTCTGGTCGAACAGGCTCTGCGAGTCCTCGACGTTCTTGGTGCGGTTGATCTGGGTGTGGGAGACGTAGGGCTCGAGGGCCATGATCTGGGCGGAGAGGTCCTCCGCGAAGTAGATCTGGCCGGTGTTGATGAGGTTGCCGGAGCTGACGGTGCCGTTGGCACGAACAGACCCTGCCGGGGGAAGTCAGCAAACGATTCATAGACTAAATATTACACCAAGAAGGAAAAGAAGATGGAACGTACAGTCGGTGAAGACTTGGGTGTGGATGTGGATGGCACGCTCGACGTAGAAGCCGGGGAAGATGGTCTGCATCTCCATGATGCCCTCGGCGTTGGTGGGCCACATGCCTCTGAGGAAGGTGGTGTCGTCGGTGTGGAGGTCCGTGACGCCGATCTCGAAATCGGTGATGTTCAACTGGTTAAGAAGCTCCTCGAACCTCGTGTTCGGGCTGAGGTGCGTGAATGACGAGTAGCTGCCGGTAGCGTTGCAGTGCCAGAACGAGACGAGGGCATCAGGGAGCGGCTCGCAGGTGGCCATGTCGAGGATGCCGACGTCGAGCGTCAGGGGGACGCCGACCTCTCCCTCGGTCATGTCCATGCGCAGAGTCTGCGACCGAGGCCAGACGTAGGGGCCCTCGGTGACCTCAGGGGTCAGGACACAGGTGTTGTTCTGGACTGCGATGGAAGGTCAGTTCGCCGTTGCCTTTTGCGCGCACTCATCAGGAGATATCTTGACTTACTGTTGTCGTAGTAGGTACCCTCGGTGTTGATTACGACGCTGGAGTTGCCGGCGCGCGCCTCCAACTCCGCCGCGCGCTTGGCCATGCGCTTGGCCTGTCTCTTCTTGTGGAACTGGGCAGTCTGTCCGGCACAGCGCTTCGCCATGGCATCACGACGAGAGATCTCGGAGCGGGAGAGGATCTCGTTGTGGGCCAGGGCCGAGGCCGTCAGCAGGCCGGTGGCCAGGAAAGAGCTGAGCTTCATAGCGAAAGAGTGGATGCTCGAGAAAGAGTGAGTGAAGAGATTGGAGAACGAGGGTGATCTGCGTTGGAGAAGAGACAGCAAAAAGAGCATTTCTCGAGAGAAGGCCCAGAGGCTTTATCTACTCTTGCCTAGTTACCGAAGCAGCCACGAGAAAAGAACATTCTCCCGCGGTCAGCATTGATACTCACGTCGCGATGGGCATGGGTCCCATCATCCCCTTCCCCCCGGTCTCGACTTTCCATGTTTACACGATGCTGGAAAACAAATTGCCCCCTTTTGATTAAGTCCAATGCAACCCTACGCAGATTTCGAAATGCAAACCCAGATCCATCCAAACTCCATGATGAGAAATGCGTTCGAAACGTTTCGTCAATTGGTTCCTCGAGGCCCAGCCCG
>JABGLZ010000849.1:79732-105187 GCA_014705045.1 Colletotrichum theobromicola | reverse complement strand
AGATTTCGAAATGCAAACCCAGATCCATCCAAACTCCATGATGAGAAATGCGTTCGAAACGTTTCGTCAATTGGTTCCTCGAGGCCCAGCCCGGTAGCCTCCCCTATGGAGCACCCCCCCGCCCCCGACCCACAAGGACCGTGTTCGGCCCCGGTGCGCCGCGCCGCGTGAAGTCGGCACGGGATGTGGGAGGGATAATGGAGCCGCCCGCGAGTCACGAAACCCGCTCAGCGCAAGAGCCCATTGCGACTTGCCCCTTATGAAAGAAAGGCCTACCGGGCTCCAGTTTAAGAAACTGGGCATTGCGACTCTACCGCAGAACAGCCCTCCCACATCCCGCGGATGGTTATGACGTCTAGCTTGGCGATGGCATCTCTCCTTGCTTTTTTTTCTTCTTTTTTCGATATGCGTGTTCCACAGAACAACTGGACACTGCCGGTGGGCTGACAAGGTTGTTTTGAAGAACGAACCGCGCGCGGAAGCGATTGCAGAATACCGGGAGGTAAAATCGTGCCGGCTGTTCCTGCACGTGCTTGTTTTATATCTTAGGGGTCCTTGGTATCTTACAAGGAATATTATCTCAGCTTCCTGATGAAAGCACACGATAGAAGCAAGGTTGATAAGCATGACAACGCAGAAGCGTCCCTGTACCGTCTTGCCCAGGGGCTAGCATTGATTAGACAGCATTGCTCAACCCAACGGGGCCATAAATGTCCGGAACAAAAAGGAACGATTGCTCCCCCCCTTATCGACGCCTTCCATGACGACAAGGCTCCCAGTGTCCACCTGGATTAGCGAGGCCCAGGGGTGGTGACATCCATCCCTCGCAACGGTGCCGATGCTCCATTCTTGTTTCCGCAAACAATGAAGATGGGACGATTGACTACTCCGAGCTGCCAGGGGGGGTGTTGATGTCAAATCGGCCTAGGCCGCTGGCAAAGCCGGCCGAGATCTTGGCGGATCGTCGTGCCCTGGACTGCCGCCGCCAGGGCCGTTGACTCGAGAGAAGGGACACATCTTCTTGGCGAATCGGCGGTGCAGGGCTTTTTTGTCCGCTGCTGAAAAGTCTGGCTGTGTCCGCGGGATGATGTCCGGCATGGTTGTTGACCTTCTGTTCTGGGACGAATGGTATAGATCTTGCTAAGTATTGAACTAGAACACACGTCCAATGCCTTCCTCGGAGCAAGCTGATATCTACGTCGCAACATGCTATTGATAGGATCACGCTCAGCGAGGAGGCCTGCAACTTTGTCTTCAGTCCGATCGGCGACAGTGGGATAAAGCACCTGATGGTTCGTTGTTTCGCGTACATGTATTTTTGTTGCGGTCAGACGAACACGAATAACGCGACTCGAGAGGGAAGGACACAAGCATGCTTTGTCTCTGTGTTCCTTTTAGCTCAGGAGGGAGGTCTTGAATCAGATCAGTCTCTGGATGGTACGCACCCCCACGCTTTACATGAGGTTGAGAAATGATCTGCCCAGAGGAAAAGGCCAGTCCATCAGAGCATGCAAAGCAAGCCAGAGAAGATAACAGCATTAGAAATCTAGTTATTGTGAATGTCGCGATTGTCACCGGCCGGGAAGCAAAAGAAGATGAGGTTCAACGGTGTGGTGAGATTGGAAGGTTGTTTCCATTTTCAATCGAGCTTAGGCGGCAAATGGATGGCAACTGTCTGAATGCCCGGCTGCCACTACATACAACGTGCCGTCAGAACTTGCCTCTTGATACCAAGAGGGGAAAGGCTGTCCGGCGCCGATGTGATAAAGGCGAGTGGGATCAGCTCATCCTAGCGGCGTCGATGGTAACCTACCTTTATCTGTAATGCCTTTCTGTCCCAGCCTTCGCCGCTTACACACTGACTTTCAGACGATTAAGAGGGTTTACAAGGTCACTCATATTTACTCACACCATTCCCATTTGCTACTAAGACGGGATAAGTCATACGGCGCTTCACAGGATGTTTGGTGTACAGGCACGTAGCTCCAGGTAAATGGCGAACATTTATGCTCTATATTTGCTTCAAGTCTAGATGATGCTTTCTGGCTTTAGCTTAATTCATCGATGTGGCAAAATCGGATATTAACATCGTATCCTTCAAAGTGCCGCGCGGGGTTTCGACCTCTTCAAGCGAGTGTACATCTCATCCTCGAAAGCCTTGATGAAAGGCCTGACATTCTCCTCGGCCGCCGGCAACATCTGCGTCGCAAAAAAGCCACACAGCCCTGTCGTTCTATCGATCCACTGCGTAAAGTCAGCTTTTCTCGAATTTTCATAGGCAGAAATCTCCCACGTACCCAAAACACATTCGACGCGCCACTCCAGATCAACGTTCCATACCTCCTATTCGGATGCTTCTCCCCGTCAACCAGCAAGCCGCCCAGGCCCCAGTCATACTCCCCAGTCACAGGAAAGTGCCCAACCGCCCATTCCGGCGTCTCCATCGCCTCCAACAAACTCCTCTTGGCGTTCTCCCCCAGCTGCGGCTTGAACATCTCCGCCGTCGTCCCCGGCCTCAGCAGCTTCCCGTCGTCAAGGAGCAGCGACTCCAACACCTTCATCACATCCCCCGCGGTGCCGTACACGCCCTGCCCGCCCAAACAGTCCGTCACGCCGTCGTTCAGCTCCCGGCCCCGGTGCAGCTTCACCTTCCCCGTCTCCCTGTCGCGCGTGCTCATCCCCCACAGCCGCGCCCTCACCTTCTCCACCCTGAACGTGAAGCTCTCCGCGCCGAGGGGGTCCCAGATGTGCGCGCGCATGTAGTTCTCCAGGCTCTTGCCCGTGACGGCCTCGATCACCTTGCCCAGCCAGTCGGAGCTCGAGCTGTACGCCCAGCCCGCGCCGGGCTCGTAGACGAGCGGATGCCCGAAGCGCTCCTCCACGGTGGCCCCGCGCGTGGGCTTGAGCCCGTGGTGGGCCTGCCACTCGCGCGTCGCGGAGTCGAGGAAGTCGTAGCTGTTGCCGGCGCTGTGGGTGAGCAGGTGGCGGAGGGTGATGGGCTGCTGGCGCGGGACCTCGATGGGGGCGCCGGAGGCGGAGAAGCCGGTCAGGATGGGCTTTTGGGCTAGGGCCGGGACGTGGTGGGAGACGTCGCTGTCGTCGAGGGAGAGGACGCCGCGCTCGACTAGCTGGAGGGCTGCGATGGTGGTGAGGAGTTTCGTGACCGAGGCGAGGGTGAGAACGTCGTCGGCGGCGAGGGGCTTGCCGGTCTTCAGGTTGTTGCCAAATATGTGAGAATATTGAAAATTTCCTTCAGACGGTACAGTATGAGTGAGTAGACTTTTTTGTTCAGATCATGGAAAGCCTTACCGGACTTGTCCCTGGCGTGGAGCATCACTCCTGGGATATCGCCATTCCGCACTGCGGAGTCTATAACACTTTCGAAAGATGACATGATGTGAGAGTCTGCTAAAAGTAACGTGGTTCTACCACGGCGTTCGGTCAACTTTTCGTCAAATCCAGACAACAAGAGGATGTGATGAAGGTGAAGGTCGAAGTGACAGACAGCTGGCCCCGGCATTCTCATACCGGCTTATTACTAATCCGAGGGGCCTCATGCAGATCCCCCGCAACAACCCCAAACCCGGAGGCATTTAACGGGGCCCGGGACCCGCATAATCCACCCTTTTAACCTCGGCATCTTCTCTGCATCACCACCGCGGTCCGAACTTCAGAGCAATGACATATCAACATCAGGTTTGTATTCACAGGTGGTGCAGCCGAGGCCGCCCCAGAACCTATACACAAGAAAAAAAAAGACACAACTTCCGTTCCCCAGTTCAATCATTCACATCTAGTCATCAACATCACATAGCCAGGAATTCCCGGCTCTCTCTCGTGTCCGCTCCGTCCCTCTTTCCAAGCTCGAGGTGCACGATAGCACCAACCACATGGAGCCCGTTCTCGAGACGCTGCGCTTAGCAGCCGACGTAGATGGCGTTGGCGAAGAGGGAGTACTGTGAACAATGTCTGTCAGCATGAACCGCTCACAAGCTGTGACCGACGGAAATCTTACGGTGTCGGCATGGTTGAGGTTCTGCGCAGCGGTCAGGCCCTGGACGCAAGAGTACCCGTAGCAGGAAGACTGGTCGGTGGTGCCCTTGATCTGGGACAGGTGGGTAACTTCGTGGACGGCGGTGGTGGCCTGAGTACACTATGTCAGTAATTCATTCCACCCGCCTGCAGCATCCCGGCAGAGACGACGTACCTGGTCCTGGGCGTGGCAGGTGCGGGACAGCGCGGTCATGGTGAAGAAAGTCGGGCAGTTGACCATGTAGCTCTGGCTGGGCAGCGTGTAGGCGATGACGCCCGACGAGCAGGCCGGGTAGATATCCGTGCAGTACTGGCGCGAGACGCCCGAGGTGGTCGAGCCGCACTCGCTGGCGACCTTGGCGAACACGCCGGCGACGGTGTTGCGCGTCGCGGTGGTGCTGGACTTGAAGTACTCGGTCATCTTGGCCGCGGGGCCGGACACGGCGGCGGACGACGCGGCGGCGGCGAGGGCGCGGCAGTTGCTGAGCGCGTTGGTGGTCGCGGTGCGCTGGGTGCCGGTGCAGTCGCTCTGCACGACGGTGCGCTTGACGTGCGCGTGGAAGTCGCGGCGGACCTTGGCGGCGGCGGCGCCGTCGACGGCGAGGGGGAGCACGTTGGACGCGAAGGCGGCGGTGCCGGCGATGTCGGTCGAGTCCGCGGCCGCCGCGTAGGAGAAGGAGCCCTTGGCCGCGACGTCGAACGTGCCGCCCGCGGAGAGGTCGTGCACCTCGGCGACGTCCCACTCGACGGAGACGGTCTGGCCGGCGGGGATGACCTCGAAGGCGTCCTCGGCGAGGCCGGCGGTCTGGAGGCGGAGGCGGATGCCGTCGAAGGCGACCTTCTCGGCTGTATTTTGTGTCAGCGTCAGTTTTCTTCGGGTTGGTGATGATTTTTTCTCTGGAGAATGGGAAAAGACGGGGAAGGCGCGAGGGAAGGGAAAGAGAAAACGAGAAGACTCACAGCCAGCAAAGACCTCGGCCTTCTCGACGGCGAGCTTGTCGAGGATGGAGCCGGTCTTGAAGACCTTCAGGTCGGAAGCGCCAGTGTTAGTGATGCTGGCCTTGACGGCGGAGTTGCCGACGGCCTCGATCTTGACGTCGAGGGGGCTGTCGCGCTTGTTGAGGTCGACAACCACGGCGCTGGCGAGCGCGGCGAAGCAGGAGAGACCGGCGAGGAACTTCATTGTCGCGGTAATTGGTGCTTTGGGTGGAAGACCGAGAAAGACAGAAAAGACCGGGGCGAGAGGGAGCTGGATTGGGGTGGGTGGGCTGCTGTGGACCGTTGGCGGGATGAGGGAGTGAGCGTTTCTCTACTGGTGGCCATCAAGGTCCCCAGACGCGATATTTATATTTTGTCGCGATGCCAATGTTTTTGGTGTTTTTCTTTTCTTTTCTCCTTGATCTTGACGGCCCCCATCCGCCCACCACCAACGCCCGCCCCCCAGCGAACACCTAGAACCGACGTCTGCCAAGACGGGATTTGCGACGAATGAGGCATGTGCGAAGCTTGAGCGTCTATATTTCTTCCGCGGCTATGAGGGGTGCCCAGGCGAGCCTAATGCAGCGAGTGCCGGAGGCATGGCGAGGATGAGGAAGGCATCACAAGCTGATGGATGCGACAACCGATGATGAACGGGGGCCTTCATGCTCGCCAAGCATAGCCAAGAGTAGCCAAGTGAGAAACTCGATCTTTGGGTGCCGAAGGAAACGCCTTGACAGAGAGGGCCAGACAGCAATCTGGGGAAAGGACGTGGGATTAAAGCTCTTGGCATGTCGCCGCACCGGGGACTTTGTTCTCCACACCTCATATCGCCAGACGCGCCCAAGGGGTTGATTAAGGTGGTTGAGGGCTAAGCGAACCTTGAGCCAAACGGCAATAAGGTCGGGGAGCTAAGGTGGCCGGTACGAGCGTGGGGATACATGATGAGCAATCAGGAACGCGGCGGACTCCGTGTCCGTCTGCCATCATCGTAACTCTAGAGAGAGGCTAGAATGAGATAGGCATCTGGCAGTGGAAGTTGAGAAGAAACAGCGGAATAGAGACGGGATAGACGAGCCTCTTGCCGCAGAGGGAAGGAGGTTGCATCGCCCGGACATGGGATGATGTGACGGGGGAGGCTGAACAGAGCTACCGTATTCTTCCTACCTTACCTGGGTATGCTTTGAAGACCCGACGAGGCAAGTCAGTAAAGACTTCATCACCCGAGCTCTTGCCCCGCCCGCTGGAAGTACCTTAGGGTAGGCTGATGTGAGGGTCATGAATACACGGAACTACTCGACGTTTGAGTGGTTGACACACTACTCGTATTCCAGCATGTAGCTATCCGCGCGACGGATATGTGTCTGGATCAAGCACTCTGTCAGGGGTTGAAACAAGAGCAGACGGCGGGAGCCTACCTAAGCTTATGTTGTCGATCGATATCCCGTTAGTAGCGTCGCACCCTCTGCGGGGCAATTAAAGTAGTCTAGACTCTTGAGAAAAGCGAGCTCCGGAACGGCGGTGGTTTTCCTCAAAAGCAGACCCCGTAATAGACATCGACATGCCTCTTTCGGCATTGTCAACGGTGAGATGGGGTGTTTGTTCTGTCGTCTGATAATGTTCGCTAACACCAACTGAATGCAACTTGCTGACAACAACATGCAGCCATCGACATGCCAACTCGAGGGCACAGAGTGTCCCACGACCACGGCACCGCGGCACATTTTGGCGTCTGGGCAGAGCTGCAAAATCCCGATGCCGTTCCCCCAATCTAATCAATCCGCGGCGGGTCGGTAGCGGCGACCTTCCTATTCCGATCTCATGTGCCGGGTCTAGACGCCGGCGCAACCAGGGGACGTATTGAACCCCGAGTGGCACGACATGAGTTACCTTAATTCATGACATGGACTTTCTGCAACTGTCAGATTGTTTGTCTTAATTGCATGTCAATGCCGATTATCGGCGGATAAGAGACTTGGCGGGATGGGAATTTGCTGGGCGACGACAGTAACCGGATGCCAATCGATGTTGCTTAATTGGCAAAATCTCTCGCTTCGCTGCTTGGGTTCGAAACCACCCCAGCCGGTCCGCTGGGCGGAGACGATGTGCCTGGCGTGCTGTTGATATGATGAGAACAACGCTCAACTGACCTTCCTGAATGCATGAAGAGGGTCGTGAAAAGGGCTAGACGAAGCCATCACTCAAACACAGCTATTGTACCCGACTGATGATTTCTCGTAGGGGCTTTACTTGCAGCCGTCGAGAATATCCTGAAGCGACGCTCGCCCCTGGTTCTGAATGGCTTAGTGTTTGATATTCATCACAACACCTCACGATCATGAACCTCAATTACGGCCAAGTTTTGATTACTTTCTCATCTGAAAAGATGGCAACATTGCGGCAGCTGATCCCGCTCATTTCTTAATACGGCCATGAAATCAACCACGTCAAACGGCATGCATGCAGTTGCCGTTTCTCCGACAGCCTCAGTCTTGGCAATGACCTCTTTCTCCGACGGTTAAGCATTCGCCAAGTTGCCAAGGCATACTGGCACCTGTTGATGCCGTGCCGACCCCGCGCCATGCCCATAGAGGAAGGCCTGATTTCAGGATGCCCTCTCCAGCAATGGAAGAGCGAAAAAAGAAGTTCATTTCCGAATTGACGATGCAGGGTGATGATTACCTATACGACTTTTTCTTTCCCAAACACCTTGCCCGCCTGACAAACAGCAATGCGTGCAAAAACCAAATCGCCACACCCCTTGATCACCACCACCATCATCACGACGCCAGGATGAGGGCAACTTTTGATCAACCTCCCCAAACATCTTTCCCACATTCCACTGCTTAGCCCTCACAAAGACATCCCCAGCCCCTCCGGATCCTCAAACGGGTCATGCCCCCCCTCACACCCAACCAACGCACACGCATCAGGCGGATTGTCGATATCCAGCACCAGATGCGCACTCACCACCCTTCCACCCTCATCCGGCGTCAGCCTCACATACGTCGCCACCACCTCCCTCCTCTCCAGATCCCACTTCGCGTCCGTCCACACCCACCGCGCCGCCGCGGGAATCGCGCCCGTCACCACGTCCATCCCGCGCTCCTCCAGCATCACGACGCCCAGCTTGCCCACCGCCAGCGCTTTCCCGTCCCACGCCCCGTCGCGCCACGACAGCGCGCGCATCAGCCGCGCCGCCCGCATCCGCAGCCCGTGGTCGCGGCACTTGGCGATGATCGTCGTCAGCGGCGTCGTCAGGCCCTCCGCGAACGTGAACGCGATCCGCGACAGCGGGAACCGCTCCGCCGGCGTGTCGTCCGCCCGCATGAAGCGCAGCGTCAGCCGTAACATCTCCCGGAAGTCCGCCTCGTGCGCGTCGAACGCCATGTCGCTGGCGTCCAGGCTCGCGCTGACCAGCACGTGCATGATCAGCCTGTGGATGCGAATCATCTCCAGCGCCCGCCGCGTCTGCGGCTCCAGCCCGGCGTCTGCGAGGTACGTCGCCAGGATGCCCTGCCACAGCGCCAGATGCGAGAGGAACACGGCGCGCTCGCGGGCCGCGTCCGCCGGGGGAGGGAGGTGCTTCATCTGCGCGTGCATCCAGCGCATCGTGTACGCCACCGCGCGCGTGAAGAACTTGCCCCAGAGGACCTGCATCTTGGCCACCGGGGTGACGCCCGGCTGCGGCAGCGCGGCCGCCGCGGACGGGGACGGCGCGCTGCTCACGAGCGAGATGGTCGCGCGGTGCGAGTTGAAGAAGTGCGTGAACCCGGACATGAGGGAGAGGCAGGGGAGGAGGTGCTCGATGTCGTCCATCTCCTCCTCGCGCGGCGGCGAAGCTGCTACCACGCTCACCTGCGGCTCCTCGCTGCCACCCCGTGATCCAGGCTGATGCCTCCTCCCCCTCTTCATGAGCGTGCTCGCGTCCTCGATCAGCCGCATCCCCGTGCCCATCAGCGAGTCGACGGACTTCATGTTCCCCTGGACGAACTCGAACGCGATCAGCAGCAGCGTCATGATGATCACCGACCGCGGCGACGACCCCGCCGTGCCCTGCTGGATCCGCTGCCTGTACACCGACACCGCGCGCAGATGGTGCTGCAGCGCCGCGCGGTGGTGGTGGTCGAGGAAGTACCCTCCCCCTCCTCCGCCCTCGCCTCCTCCCGCCTGCTGCAGCATCTCCGCGCCGCCGCCGCCGCCGCCGCTGCCCCACGGCTTCATCCCCGGCGGCCGCGTGCTGCCGAGCGTGTTCCCCCTTGCGGTGCGGAAGAACAGCGTCTGCGCGATGGCGCCGATGGCGAGGACCGACTCCTTCACGCACGGGTCGCGCGCGCTCTCAGCCATGACGATGCGCGACCAGAAGTCGGAGTGCGTCGAGCCCGACAGGTCGCGGATGAGCTGGTGGCGGAAGAGGTCGTAGTAGCTCACGTCGGCGGTGTCGATCTGCACGACTGCCGGGTTCGCCCGGATGAGCATTTCGGGGGCGGCGGAAGCTCCGGTGTTGGTGGGGTTCGCCGCCGCCGCCGCCGCCGCTGCCGGCCGCGGGAGGAGGAGCTTGTTCCTCTGCGCGGCGCGGATGACGGCGTCGCGCTCGGCGGCGCGCTTCTGCTCGGCGGCGTCCTTGACGTAGCCGTCGCACTTGATGTCGGCCTTGGCGCAGCGGTGGCAGGTTGGCTTACCCTCGTCGCACTTGACGCGGCGGATCTTGCAGGTGATGCAGCCCGAGCGGACCTTTGGCTTGCTCGCGCGCTTCTTCTTTGCGGCGGGCGGCGGCACGGGCGGCGGGACGTGGACCTCGATCGGGAGCTGGTGGTCGATGAGGAGCGGGGACCGGGGCGGCGTGTGAGGGAGGATGGGCAGGCTGAGGAGGTGGTTCTGCTGCTGCTGATGCTGCTGGTGGCCTTCCGCCGGTGCCGCCGCCGGAGGACTGCTTGAGGAGGGCGGCGGGGTGATTGTCGTATGTTGTTGCTGTTGGTCCATCATGGGCAAAGGCGAGGCTGGGATGAAAGATGACAGCACCGGGTAGCCGTAGCCGTAGCCGCCCAGCAGCAGCCCCGTGTCATGGAAGTCGTCTGACGTTATCGCGCCGGGTCCATGGGCTTGGGTTCGCCGTGAGAGGATAGGGTCGCTGCTGACGGGGAAGAAGGCGGTATCGGACATGGTTATCACTCTGTAGTTTTTCTCCGCGTGCTTTTGCTTCCTTATCTGCTATCCAGAGCGCAACCAAGCTGCGTTCTCACGATAAGATCAGGTCAGATACCAGTCTGCTTTTCAGGCGGGAAATCTGGTGCAGGAAGCCGATGGAGTTTGGGATGTGTGATGTGATGGTGGTGTCCAGGCACAAGGCACGAGGGGGCACGAGGGTGAACTGCAGGATAAGGTATGTATCCGTACGGAGAATTGCGAATGACGGAGTCTGGTTGGTGTTTAAGCAATCGTCCGTAACGATGCTGCCTGGCCTTGCCTTCTTCCCTCCACCCCAGCAGCAGATCGGACCAGATCCCAGACTTGATTAAAAGAAGGGAGAGATGAGAAATGCCCACAGGGCGGGCAGGGCTGGAACAGGAACAGGAACAGGAACTTTGGGGGAGACGAAGCTAGGGAGCGGCGCGCGCACTTCGGGGGGCTAGCTTGGGCTTGGGCTGACTGCAGGCAAAGAGGCGTCTCCAACAGGCAGACACAGTGACAGTGACAGGGCCCATGTCTCTGTCTCCTCCAACATGCATCCACACACGAATACACAGCTAACCGTTTTGCTTGGCCCTGCACCTCGCTTCCGGGGTGTGATCAGGGTGATCGGGGGTGCAGCATCGTTCGAGAAGGCGGGCTTCGATTGGCAGCAGAACGACGGCGGCCAATCATCATGGTGTCCCTTTGGTGTGTCCCTTTGGTGTGACGTGAACCGCATGCATCATTTGGTCTCACACACGCGATCTTTTGGCCTGAGGGTTGAGTCAGCGCTTGACAAGCCTCTATTTGGGGGGGGATGGAATGGAATGCTACATCTGTAAGAATACCTGGGGCTACATATTAGAGGTGGGCATCCGCGTTGCTGCCACACGATGTGTGTGTGATGGTCTCGGTTGTCGTTGATCGTGCCTCGAGATGCCATCTTTTACGATGCGCATCTTGCGCCGAGTGGCGACGCCCCGGGCTCATTTGCTCAGGTTACGGATACAGATACGCACCGGCCGGGCCTTATGGGGCGACATACGGCGAGCCATGCCGCGGACCGAGGCGCCCGCTGCGGAGCGGGAGAGCTGGCTTCGTTATTGGGGCAATCGGCGGCGGCGGCGTCTTGTTCATCACATCTTCACATGTTTCCCGACGCCACCACTCAACTGTGAAGATCAAGGCTGAATTCGTTTGCTGTGCACACCAAAAAAGAAAAAGAAAAGAAAAAAGGAAAACAAAAACCGGTCTACGTGGCAGCCGAGGATTGTTCTCCAGAGACTCACTCACTCCATGGGGGCCGTTTTCTCATCTCGCTTCCATTCCTTCGGATGCAGATGCGGTGGGAAGCACCGGCGTCCCCGTTCTTTTGGGACGGGACGTGACGAGGGGGGAACAGGGACCTGACTGAACCCATGTTGGGCTGGCTGTTCCCAAACTTCGTCTCCGCCGCAATTCTGACGCCGAGTCCTTTTGTGCGATCCTGTTTTGGAGACTTTCTGCTCATCACCCCCGCGCTAATTTTGCAGTGCCAGCTAATGCCTCCCACGATTGATCTTTTGACGACTTGTCATTGATTGTTGGCCATGTCCACGTAAGATGGTTCGATTTTCCGGGCATTGAATCATGCCAAACTTGTTAGAATCCCCTGTTCTTTGATTATGAATTCTGCACGTGTTTTGTATGATACAACACCCGAGTAGTTGGTAATTCCCCGTCCTCTCCCGAAGAGCCTCTGTCTAATTAGATGTCATGACCACAACCCAGGTGACGCTCCCCCAGCGCCTCCAACTCCTCGATCCGAATTACATCAGGCTCCAAGCTGCGCGTCTGCAGATGGCTCAGCATGGTCGCATTCACAGACGCCTTCGGGATCAGCTCGGTGCCGTTCAGAGACAGAACAGTCACCATGTGCGCCGCAGCCTACACACGAGTCAGCATTACACCCTTCCCGTGACCCATCACCATCAAACATGTATGAAAACTCACCCTGGCATTCACAGTAATCACCTCCGGGTCCGGGTTCTCGATCGTGTCGCACGCCTGGTGGTAGCACGGGTCCTGCGCGACCGCCGTGCCGGTGTGCAGGAACCCGAACGGCTTGTTGAGGATCTGCCAGAAGGACGCGTAGTCGCTGCCGTTGGTCAGCACCGCCGGCGTCACGGCGTGCCCCTTGCTCGCAAAGTACGCCTCGTAGATGTGCTCGACCACGTCGGACCCGGCCGGCGCGACGCTGCCGTGGCTGCTGCCGTCCGTGTCCGCCACCCCGAAGAAGCCCTTGGACACCATGTCGAAGTTGAGGTACACGAGCAGGTCGTCGACGTCCGCGGGCGGCAGGTTCGCGCAGTAGAACTTGGAGCCCAGCAGGCCGTTCTCCTCGGCGCCCCACCACGCGAAGCGGACCTTGTTCTTGGTGCGGTACTTGGTTAGGGCGAGGAAGAGCTCGAGGAGGAGACTGGTGCCGGAGCCTGGGGCGGACAAGTGTCAGCTTTTGGCTTCTGAGAGGACGCGTGGGTGAGTGACAGCTTACCGTCGTCGTTGATGCCGGGTCCAGCTTGCACACTATCCAAATGCGCTCCGAGCTGCCATCATTAGAACACAGATTCTCTCTCCCACACCAACCAACCTTCGGGGGAAATACATACCATCACGACATTATGCGGATCGCCCTCCTCCGTCTCGACAAACACATTCTGCGTAATCCGCTCCTCCACAATCTGCGTCTGCTGAAACCGCGCCGTCACACTCTCCCCGGCCTCCAAGCGCTCCTTAATCCTCACCCCGTCCACCAAGTTAATAAACCCAGCCGGCACGAACCCCTCGGGGTCCGGGGCGCTCAAACTCCCCGCCGTCCCGTTGGTCTCGATGTCGTGATACACAATCACCGCCGCCGCGCCCGCCGCCGCCGCGGGCCTCACCCGCCCCGCCAACGTGCCCCCCGTCGGGCACCGGAATCGCTGCACGAGGACAATCTTGCCCTGCACGTCCAGGCCGTCGTAGTTGGCCGCGTCACACCCAGCCGCGCCGTCGGGCCCGAGCACCATCTCCGCGGTGATGCCCTCCTCGCTCGTGGAGGGCGAGTACGTCAGCCCGAAGACGTAGATGGACTCGTCGCCGATGCTCAAATCGATCGAGACGACCTGGCCAAATGTCGCGGGGAAGTCTTGCTTCCAGGCGCGCGTGGCGGGGATCGAGGAAATGCGGTCCCAGACGTAGTCGACCGAGGCGGCGTACCCGGGCAGCCCGAAGGCGCGGTTGCCGCCGTTGGCGAAGGCGATTTCGTTGAGGGCTTCGAGATTGGCCATCAGGCTGGCGGCATGGTGTTAGCGGTGATCAGAGGAAGGCTTTCTGGCGGTTAGGTGTAGGTGGGTTGACTCACTTTTCGGTCGCCAGATCGGCTTGGAGCTGCTCCGAGTCCACCTTGGGCCGGCACGTCTCGTTCGTGGCGGCAGCGGCGCCGGAGGCCAGCGACAGCAACACCGCGGCGGTCGTCGTCTTGGAGAACTTCATGGCTGCGGATTGCGAGAGACAATTGAGAACGAAGGGCTGCAGGCAAAGAGAAAGCGCAACAAAGCTTGCCACGCGGGCGGGAGGCTGCGTTTTATTTCATTTCGTTCTGCGCCGCCACCCTGTAGAGCCCTCAATCAAGGTCCAATTGAGTTTCTGCGGCTGCCAGCCGGGTTTGCGTGCCACTGCAGCAGGTCGCAACACGAACAAGATGAAAAACATCGCATGCTCATCCCGGGACGCCGAGAGACTTGGTCGCCGCGAGAGTCCAATCGGCCGCGGTCAGCGGGGGTGAGCTCATGAACCGATGGTCGGATCGGGAAGGTCGTCGGGGCGAGGTGAGGGGAAAGTCGGGCCCGCCAAGAAGCCAAGCACTATAAAATGTCATCTTGGCGCAAGTACTTCGCCAAGCAATACAGATACTGACCGATGTTTTGATCTGTTTCATTACATCGGTTTTTCTTATCGTTGTTGGGCATTAGTCAACAAGCTCACGTGCCTCTATGTACAGCGATATCTTTCTCGCATTTCTCCGGCTGCACCTACGGCTGCGATTGAAATGACAATGACGATTCTTGTGATTGGTGGTTTCACGGTTTTGAAGCCGCCAAACTCACATCTGCCACAAAACTTTCGAATTGATTTAGAAAGATTACCTCAGCCATGTAGATGAGTGGCCAGACATGATCTGTTGCTAGAGTCCGCCGTGTCCGAAGCATCATGCCGCGATCTCTCCGCGGGCTTCGGACGTGTGGGGCCGCTACTCGGCAGTCTGTCCCGAGAGCAGCGGGCCTCGGCACTGCCGCTTTCGCCGAGCTTAATCGGACACATGGTCGCGCAGCCCGAAATGGGTCGGGTTAAGGCATAGCTCAAAGCTCTGAGACTCACCGTTTCACAGTGTCGGCGGGGGAGAATGGCTTGCGGGCCGGGCCGGTGTCTCCGCTTCCCAAGGGTTGAAGCCACTTTCACGACGATGCCCCTTGATTGGCGCTTCGACCTGTGTAATGCCTGTTGACTTGGAACCCTCAAACATGATTTTGAAATGGCACGATACGATGCTCCATGTCAGCTGCGATGCTGAAATGCGGGCAACCCCCGTAAGGAAGGGCGCTGCAATGCCAAAAGTCCGCGCGTCCAACAATTGCAACCCTCCAACTTCCGCTGTGCTGATGACACCCCCGCAGAATATTGGCCAAAGACATCTGAATTTGCCCGGTGATTTGAAAGCCCGCCCGCAGATCTGTCGTTCCTGTCACCACGATAAGATACGCCTCCCGCAACTCGCCTTGCTGGCGTCATCGGCCGATGGTCAATCACTAGTCCGAACAAGCCCCTGGAAAATTGCGCAACATGATGCGCACATCTTACCAGGTTCGCGGGTCATCGCTCCACGCGGTCGCCGGTCAACCTTACCACTCCCAGGTATCTGGATATCTCCCCCCTGCTCTCTCCGTCTTGCTTGCCTTGTCTCTCTCGCTGATCGCTGAAGAAAACCCCGTTGACAGGAGATGCTGAATGGCTGGAAGTTCCATCCCAACCGTCCACTCACAAAGGGCGCCCGTTCGTCGCTCCCACGTGTTAGCGATTCAGAGCCCACCCTGGCGCGCACCGTTTTCTGCAATCGCTAGTCAGGGGCTCGCATCCGCCATCAGCACTCATTGGAGGAGCATCCCATTCTGCCAACAAATACCCCGCTATTCAACTGATTTCCGGGAAGCTGGCATTGCTGCGCACCACACCGCACCAGCACGCCTCAGCGCACTATATACACCCTTGGAGCACCAACTCAACTCATCCAAACCGGTGTGCGGTGTGTGATGGGATGCCGATGTCTGTCTGCTCTGGCCCGGGTGGGAGTGGAGGGGCACTAACCCTTGGAAAGGATGGTGGGGAGGGGGGACGAGGAGGGAGGGGCGGAACTTCTGCTCAGCCCAGCGGATAAAACACTTGGATCGCCCCTCGAAGCGAGAAACTCACCGTGCCCACCTTTCGGTACCTTTTCCTCAGACGCAGTTGCTCGATAATTGCGGCGATTAAACGTCCTTCGACCAACTGCAACAGCAGCAACAACAACAAGCAGATCAGGGCCGGACCTCGTGTGACCTTTAGCCTATTCTAGCAGCGATGGCGACTCAGGAAGAAGAAACGCAGCCCTCGTCCCCGCCAGCAGCGGCCCCGGCGGCCCCAGCGGCCTCGGCGGCTCCCGCGGTCCCCGCGGTCGCCCCAGAAGCCGGGGAAGCGGGCACCGCGGCTGCTGCCGCTCAGGAGGCGGAGAATCCGGCGACGGGTATCATTGTACGGATTCCGAGTGGAGAGACGCTAGTTGGAGTGGACATACTGATGACTTATCGTGAAGGCGCCTGATGAGGCTGAGACCGACTCGGCCATCAACGTTGTACGTCGAGCAGTCTAACATACATGTCTTCATTCGTGTTGTCCAGTCACTGATTCAGTATTCACCAACAGTCCGTCCGCGATTCCCTCACATCCATTCGCTCATCCGTGCTGAAGTTTGAAGATGAGTACGGCCGATTGTATCATTCTCAATCTCGAGGAAGTCTGTGAACCCCCCGCGCGGCTTTAGTGAGACTTGATGACGGTTGCTGATGTCGTTCAGAATACTACTTCCCTCATGATAACGTACGTGTAGACAGAATCATGCTAAGTATCTAGTACAACTGACGGTGTTCCCCGCCCAGGTCGAGCAAGACCGATTGGACTTGCAACATGAGCTGTTCATGAGGACATTCCGCGGTTACCTATGTACCTGCCCAAAAGTAAACGGCGCCAACAGAGTCCTGGACTTGGGAACTGGCACCGGAATCTGGGCCCTTGAGTACGGTGAGTTATTGCATTGCTGCTGATTCCTGTGATACTCGACTCACGGCATGTGTGCACTTGCAGCTGAGCAGAACCCGGAAGCTGAGGTCATTGGCGTCGACATCAGCCCAGTGCAGCCCGACTTGTGAGTTGTCCGAAGCACGAAGTCTTCCAATCAGCAAGCCGTGGTGTCTCAATACTAAGACCTGCATCCCAGCATGCCCCCAAACTGCTCCTTCGAGATCGACGACATCGAGAAGAACTGGACCTGGTCCAAGAAGTTCGACTTCATCTTCTCCCGAACCCTCAGCGGCAGCATCCTCGACCCCGTAAAGCTCGTCGACAGCATTTACAAGTAAGTCACACCCCGCACGCACCACGCCAAAAGCTCAACTCAACTCACCCCGCGCCCAAAAAGCCAACTCGAGCCCGGCGGCTGGTTCGAGGCCCAGGACGTCTGCATGGACGCCCGCAGCGACGACGACACCATCCCCAAGGACAGCTTCCTCGTGCAGTGGGCCGTCGAGGTCGTCGACGCCATGGACAAGATCAACCGCACCCTGCGCCTGCCGCTGCTGTGGAAGCAGCTGCTCATCGACCGCGGGTTCGTCGACGTCCAGGAGACGGTGTACAAGTGGCCCACCAACACGTGGCCGCGCAACCGCATGATGAAGGATATCGGGGGCTGGGGCCTGGCGAACCTCGACTCGTTTCTCGAGACGGCCGCGCTGGGGACGTTGACGAATATTAAGGGGTGGTCGAGGGAGGAGGTGTTGGTGCTCTGCTCCAAGGCGCGGAAGGAGATGAGAGACCCGACGATACATGTGTGGTGGCCTGTGTAAGTTTCCGTACCGTATCTGGAGCCCTCGCTGGTGGCGATTGACGTGGAGGATGCTAACTTTTGTGGCAGGTATGTTGTCTCTGGTCGCAAACCCCAGAACCCATGAGCGTAGGAAGCTCTTATAGATATCTACTATCTAGCCATGAATTACCCGAAATTTTGAAGATCTAGAAGGTCCCATTCCCCCAGCGTAAGTATACCAGAGTGGCCAATTCAGACCACCTCAGGATGTGCGATACCCTACCTTGTCGTCCGATACCCTGAACGCGCTGTTCGGCGTCGAATCGAACAGTGCCAGTCTTCAATTTGCTTCGGAAGGCCAATCTGCCGAGCCCACTCTGGCCGGTTGGTCTCAACCATAACCGCCACGTCAAAACCCACCGCTTTCAAGTACCTCTCAACGAAGCCCGAAATCTTCTGCGTGTGCTCTGGCATGTATGTCGGCGTCCGAAGCATAAGCGTCTCTTGGGGGTCCGAATCTTTTAGTAGCTTCTTGGCACGCTCTGGGTCCAACGGGATGGGTTGCAGCTGTGATTCTATGAAGCAAAGGGGAAAGGGGCTCACGATGGTGGCCGAGGGCAGCGCGAAGCCCTGTACATCCCCTTTACCAACGCTTCGTTATCAACAGCGGTTTTCATCGCCAAACGTGCCTTAGCAGAGCAGAAGACGCCCTCGGTGCAGTTGAGGTGGTATATCGCGGGCAAGGTACTCACAACCCTGCCCCATCGCAGCGACGCATCAGAATCCAAAAGGCCAAGTTCCTCGACCCGTTTCAAGTTCAGCGTCATGAGCGTCATGTCAATCTCCTTGCCAAGTAGGTGCTGCAACTTCTGGAGCGCATCCGGGTCACCCGCCGCAACCCCGTCGTCCCGCTCAAACTTCACCACGCAGAACTGCCTCGTCCCGAGCACCAGCTTCCCGCGCCGATCCACCCTCATCGATCAGAATTCGCAAAAGACGTCGAGGAAGTTTACGAACGGCTCCGAGTCCTCGACCCTCGCCGTCCACTCCTAGGGCGTGGAGAGCCTGCCCTGCGCAAAGTAGCGGCTGTAGCTCCAGCGCATGCCGAAGTAGTCGCGCGGTTCCAGCAGGCCGAGGACGTAGTCGACGACGTCCTGCCCTACTCATGCTTTGCCGTCGTCAAAGACGGCGCCGCCGCGGATATGGAAGGATCAGTCGGCCCGGAATAGGATGGGAGGACCCGTAGGACTTACACCAAGATATGGTGGGAGATTTCGGCAGAGTTCAACCCGAGATCAATGACTCTTTTAGATCAGTGCAAATGACAGAAAGCGATAAGGTATTCTGAGCATGGCTCGGCGGCACGCAGGGTTGATGTGTAATTGCTGCGATGATCAACCCTCGCGGGGAGCCGACCGGGAAAGTGGCCAACGCCTACTAATTCCCAGTATGGACCTCTATTGCACCAGCGGTCCTCTTCCACGTGGGTTAGGGAAGCCGGGATCAGATCTCACCACGCATCTGCGCGAGATTCCGATCTTGGGTTTGGTCTACGCTCTCCAGAGACTCTGGGAGTCTGGATTTCCTACTACTCATTCCCTGGTTCAATGCGCAATTGGAAATATGAAGGAGTATTTACATATACTCATCGGAGAAAACATATTCAAATTCTGTAATCACAGCAATTTTTTTGGAGTCGGCACCGGCAGACCAAGCCGGGTTAGCAAGGCGACAGGGAGGGGCGAGATAACGACACTGCGGGGCACATATCACGACATCTTGGAGTCGAGCCGCATACGCAGTCGCTATCGTCCGGCAGGGGCAGTCTTCAATTTCTGTCGAAGTCCCTCTCAGTTGGAAGCACCAGGTAGATTCGAGGGACAACGGCAGGTCCAGCTCCCTTATCCACTTGCCGCAAAGACGGCGCCCTTCGGGATGGGCAGAAGGATTCGACGATTTTGGCTCGCAAGGAAACGAGACGTCACCATTTTGGAGCAGAAAATCAGGAAACCGATAATGTGAATTTCCATGTGAATTCAGTATCTAGTTTGTGGGCAAGTAGTTGGGATGATTTGGGCAAATCGTTGCGCTCGCAGGTGTCAAGGTATCTAGCGATCTAGAATAGACGGAGAAACAACTTGCAGCTACACATCAGAGGTGACTAGATATAATAGAGACGACATTCAGCACGTATTCAGCCCCTTTTTAATTGACTGCAATGTCCGAGTCGAAGACCGCTAGACCTCTTCTTCCTGGAAGTTCTTTCGACACCGACCTCTCGCCAGACCTCTTAGGTTCCTGACAAATACGCAGTCCCACAATCTGACCGGGATACTTCATCAAATACCAAACAAACTACAGTGAGTATATCTCTTCCAGTTGAGCAACTTCCGTTCACGGCCTACCAGGCAATGCCTTAGCCAGCGGCATGCAACAAGATCTGGGCCTCTTTGGCAACGAGCGAAACTAGTATTCCTACTCTGTCATTCAGAACGATCCTGCGGATATATACAAATAGAGATGGGAAAATCGCAAGCTTGAGCTCTACTACTTGCTTATCGATGGAGCCGACTCTCCCCGGCGGTTTATTGAGAAAGCCCTCCCGGGTTTATCTACACTAAAGAACGACCATTAGACTGAATTTCAACATACCAACATAGATGGGATCGATAAGCTTGTAAGTGAGGGCATTGAGCTCTGAGGGTTCGTCTGTGCCTTGGTGACATCGGCCAACAACGGCTTCTTGTGCCTGGCGACACTAAAGTTTGCAGCTGCTGGATGCTGCCACCAGACGTGGCTCGACATGAAATACTACTACTTCAGATGGGCCAGAGAAAGCAAACAGCCAAAGATCTCTTAGGTTACGAGATGATGCAGGACGAGATAGGGCTGGTTCGTCCGCATTGAATCCTGCATTGTTCGCTTCTGACACTTCAAGCGGGATGTGCGGCGGACAATGATGAGGACATACTCGATAGGTGGATCAGATACATTGATTTGAATGGAGTTTCTCCAGATTATCTGTCATTGAAAGCCTATGGGGAGGCACCGAGACCTAGGGCCGTTGATCCGCGTAGCCTGTTGGATTCGCCGGCAGCATCGTTTACTCCGGCCTGGTCCTGCGTTGTGGTCAGCAATTGCTTGTAGGCTCGACACTTAGCAACCTCTTGGTCGAAGAAGTACTCGCTTTCTACTACGCAATTCATGTGTCTTCACAGCCAGGTGTGAAAAGTTGGTTGGTCTGTCTCGCAGCTTGTTACAAGGCGGAAACACTGCTGGAGCGGTTGCTTGGAGGATCGTCACTCGTCACCAGAATCTCACCGCGCTGCCCCCCTCATCGCCGACCTCGTCCTTAAGGAATCAAACTCCGAACATTCGATAGCCGACTAGAACTCGAAATTGTAGAAAGAGGCTTATTCATACCGATCGAGCGCGAGAAAGCCGGACGCATTCCTTTCTCTTTGGGCGACCCCCGCGACTTGACAGCCCTCGCAGAATTACCCGCTGTAACTTTCGTCATGGGCTCTGAAAGTCATCCCAACTCACTCCGACCAAACTCTATCTCAACTCGGTAGTTTCCGAATTGGCATCTATCCAGTCGCCAACAGGGACTGTTCCGTGTTTGTTCGGGGGACCGGCCGAGACTGGCTCAGCCCGGATGGAACGGACCCGGAAAGGTTAAACCCACCAGCGAGAGATCTCACGCGGCGCGATGCGCAGGCGTACTGCAGGTGGCTGACGGTAAGGTGGCGTTTGACCGGAAAGATCACGTCAAAAAACGAGGTCGGGCTTCTCATAGGGCCCGAGTGCGAGCGGGCGTCGCGTGGAGGTCATTTTGAGGCTGGCAGCGTAGAATTGGTGTATCCACGGGGAAATAAGCGGAAAACCGATTGTGCAAACTCAGAGGAGGTCGGTTTCAATAACGTTTGTACAGTCGGGGATTTTGAAGCCTCCGGCAGCTATGATATGGCGGGACAGGTGTGGAAATGGTGCACGAGTCTTTGGGGTGAAGATATGACAACTCCTTCGTTCAAGTGCCCGTGGAAGAACGACGAATGGGAGGCATTGAAAAGCCCGGAATTGCGTACTGCGCGGTGGGTGCTTTTCTAGCTCAAAAGTCAAAGCCAACTATGCGTATCGAGGGAGTCTTGAGCCAGTGGGGTTCTGGGAGGGAAATGGATTTCGATATGTCCTTGCATCAATTTCTGCCTAGGAGAACACTTATCATAGCTTAGAGACGAAGGTCTCATTTTGGCTTACTCTAGACACGCTTATGGCGGTATCTTGCAACAAACGGTGATATGTGCCGGCCACGGCCGGGTACCCACCCTGGAAGGCACAGCGCCGTGGAGCCACTCCAGTGTCCGGCCGGTCTCGGAGATCGCGGCCGGAGACACCATAGTGGATCGATCTTATCTTACGCCACGATTTACTTACAGAAGTCGCATCTCGTGTTCGCCGAGAAAAGATGAGTTTGTAACACAGCAACATCCTTTCCTCTCCCCTCAATCGCCGCTTCCTTTGTTCAATAAGGTCAGTCACCTCGGCTTTATGTCTTGAAAAGTGCCCATCACTATCAAGACGCCTATTGTCACAAGCTTCGTGCTACCGGACCTCTCCGACTACCTGGCAGTTCCGATGCATCCCTCTTCAAGACTTTTACAACCTCAAACCTCCCGGAAACAGGCGAGTCATGGTGCCCTGATGTCAGAACCGCCTTGCCGCAAATTAATGCCGACTTCTCGGCCGAGACGGCGCCGAGCATGGCATTCGTTGACGTTGGTTAGAGACCTGAGTAGGTGATTGTTGACTTTGACATGTCCAGGCTTCAATGTGTCGGTCCTCGGCACCTCGGCTAACTCCGCCTCCAGGTGGAAAGTCCCCACTAATAACGTCCACAACGTTCCGCTCATCGTCCGTTATCAGTTGGTCTATGGTCAAATCAAGGAGGTAGGCCAGCTGGTAGGAAGGAAAATTCTTGACAAAGAGCGACTTGGAACGTTGATTCAATCATGATGGAGAGGAAAGAACGACACATACTTGGCAAAGACAATTACAGCATTTGGTCTGTATCATTCAACTCAACATTAATGCTCAGGCAGTCTAAGTGATAAATGTTTTCCCTACAACTTGGATAGACCAACACGTACGTATGAGTGGGTGTCCACTATTGGTCCTGTGGAATGCCTGTAAGGGCGCTGCTTTAGGGCGTTATCGTCACCGCCAATTCGCACAAGTGGCATGCTTATCTATATCAGTTCATTCTGTACTCAGACACCAGAAACACAGAGGTTCGAAACGGACTTCGGGGTCGTTATATAATGAAAGGTTAGATCGCAGTCGCGATGTTGTTCAAGAGCCAAAAAGCTCAGCACGGTTGTAAGCGGACTGTACTAGTGATAAATTCCGGCCACGTGATTTCTCTCCACGAGTCCATGAGGCTACAGGTAGACATCTGGTATGCTGGCGATTCTTTCATGTCGAAGCCGTGAGTACGGAAGATGGGAGGAGCTCTCCAATCGCGAGAGCATTTCAAAGCATTCGTGATGCGGCGTTGGCACGCCGGTAGCTGTTTAGACATCGCAATGAAGGACGTCCAAGAGATCATGGTGAATGGCCGTTTCGGAAACCGCTTTCCCCCGAAGTGGACGCCTTTCGAAGCAGCTTTTGCGCGACCTATGGTACGAAGGGCAATATCTTCACCGATCTGAGCAATGTGTGGACGGCGATAACTCAACTCTTTTCGACGTGTCTTCGGCGACTATGCCAGGCTCTCCACTTGTGGGCTTCATATCGCCGACTACGTCGTTGACATCTAACCCGAAATTTACCTCGAGTCATAGGGCTGCGTTGCGGCATATCTGCAACGCAATCTATACGCTCTCACATGATGCTGAGCGCTGGCACTGGCCCTCATAGATGCCGTCGGTCCCGGTCGCCGAAAGCAATGAACTCGACGACCTAGCGCTGAGAAGCTTATTCTGGTACGGATAGTGGTCTTTACGGATTTAAATAGAGTTCAGAGCTGCAGACTGACACCCTAGTTCAAAAAGTCGGCTCGTGTTACGTCGTTGGAAGCTTTGTACTCCGTACTTCCGGCGGAACTTCCGCATCAGAGAATCGTTCCAAGTTATAAGGGGACGTGCAAAATGCGAGCCCGATATTCCGCGGGTTTGTGGGAAGTTTTCGGCTAGCGGCTCGATGCAAGATGACCAGATCAGTGAAGAAACCCACCTAACCTGCCGCTATCCCGGGCAAGTCGTGACGGCCTGAGCGACTAGCCTGGGAAAGTAGGGAGCCCCTGGCGATTGGTAGCATGCGTACCCGGAAGGCCACTGCGGTATAAGTTTGGGTGCCAAATAATGTACGGAGACGTCAGCATTTTTGGATAATGAAGGAGCTTGTATAATAGACTGCGTCATTATGAACTTCATATGAGCCGAGATGTGCTGCATAGAGAGTATGGGTGTCATTGAGTGACTGGCGGAGGAAAAGACAGATCCACAGGTCACCTCCAGGGCCGCGGTTATGGAAGCTTTAGCCGTGTCTTCAATGGGTCTTGCTTGCAGCACAAGTCACAAATCCCCTTCGACGCAGACTGAACAACGTGGATCCCACATGCAGACTAAATCTGATCTATCCGCCGCTGTACTGCGGTATGCTAGACCCAAGACAATCTGACGGAACTTTCTTCAACGTTCGTTCCCGCAGTCCGTGCCCGGCTTCCAACCAGTCTAGGCTGTCATGATAGCTTCAATGTTACACATCACTGATCAGTCTTTGACATGCTTGCAGTTATCATTCGCCGAGAATAAGATTCTTTCACCGCAGGTCGGCCGACTTGCAGATCGTGCGTCAACAGCCCAGTTCTTGGCCGGCGTCTTTGTCTGCGGGGTCAAGATACCAATTTCTCGGATCTGGGGGAGTAGGGCCAGCTGCAAGATGGGGCTTGTCAAGCACATGAGATGGGTCGGATACTCCAGTTGCATGCTTTCTTCAACGGTGATAATTAGCAACGCAAGCTGTTGGCCCCCTACGTGGCCGGAGCCAAGAAAGCTTGTTGCTTGCTTGAGTCGCCGTTGTAAAAGAAAATGTGTGATGTGGTTGATAGGGTGCGAAAGCGGGCTTATTGAGACTGCCGGTTTCTTCAACTTGTGTGGGTTGTAGTTGAAACCAATCACGAAGACGACGATGTCATTTTTGGGTTCAAGTCGGGGACCTCGAACCGAAACTGGCGTTTGTATTGGACATTTGAGTCTTTGGAACCAACAGCTCGAAAGTGTAACGAACGGCCCTACGATGAGGGAGGGAGGGGTCTTTGGGTGTGAGTGGAAATATAGCGATATTTGCCCCGATTATCCAGAACACGCCGACCATCTCAAATCTTCAAAGGCATCGCGGGTGTGCATAGAAGCCGGGAACTCTGTCATGACGGGGCAACTTGACTAGCAGCCCCGAAATTGGGTCTGGCAGGGTCTGGCAGGGGTTTACGGGTGTACGACTGTAGCGGCCTAGTCATGATCGACGCGCTTCCGGGATTACGATTGCACTCTGGTACCAGCTACTCGGCGAAAATTAGCCAAAAACTGCAAGCAACTGACAAATCATTGCTTAGTTCCATCTCGGTATCGCTTTCCATAGTCTAAAAACTCAACTCTCTCGTACGCATAAAGAGCCGTTAGGGGAAGGCCAGTAAGGCCGGTGAGGGGGAATCTCCGCAGACGTGGAAGGCCGTAGTTTAACCTACTCGAGTTTAAATACTAAGCCCCTTGTCTCGGACCTGTGTCCGTGCACTCCGCGCTTCCCACGGAGACCACGGGGCTGAAAAACAAAAAGGCTCGCGAGGGACCGGCAAAACGGACTCAGCACCGGGCCCTACATACGTAATTCAGAACACGCGCAGAAGCCAAGTACAGCCCAGTACAGTGTGCGAGAGGCAGGGTTTCTCTCCCGTCGGCTACGCTACGGTCTACCACCATGGAGTCGGAGCACACGCCAAAGACCAGTGTTATTCCGAGAGCGGTAAGTTCCGCCTAACGGGATCGTCGCCCAGCGCCGCCTACCAGCTGATATGGCGATACTAACATGTAACCATTGCTAACCACCAACAATGTTGTCATCGGTGATAGTGCCATAATTGC
>JABGLZ010000849.1:1680-79691 GCA_014705045.1 Colletotrichum theobromicola | reverse complement strand
ATTCTTCATTTCTCCCTTTTTTTTTTTTTTTGCCCATCTTCGGACTTGCAGCTCCGCGGGACGCGCTCATCGATACGCCCCCTTTTCCTCGCTTATCCCTTTCGAATGATGGATGACTGCTGCGTCTTAACTCCGTGCAAAAGCTGACACAACGCAGACACGATGCAATCGAGAAGTCCCTTGCTCAAACTGCGTGACGTCCAAAATTCCGTGTCGTCCGGCTGGAAGGCAACCAGCCCAGCGAGTCTCCGGCGATAGGCCTGCTGAGAGGTAATCGGAGATATGCTCGCGGAATTACGGTTCAATGCTGACGCGACGATAATAGTCACCCCAGCATTCAGCAACTTCACGAAAGGTTGAGAGCCGTCGAAGAAGCCCTCCGAAACCAGACAGAAAATCACGCAAGCAGACACACCCCAAGCTCTACACCAAATACGACGCCCAATGTCGAAGATGACTCCTCAACGCATCATTGTCTGTGGGAAGACCAGCCCGTGTCTTTCGAAGGGGACTCATCGTTCAGGCAACAAACGTACCTGGCGAGCCAGATTGAGGAGTTGAAAGTCGAAGCCGCCCAGTCACCGATTGTAGTCGACGAGCTGGAGACGTTAAGAGGAATCTGCCAGAGCCATGAGCGAACGGAACCGAAACAGCTGCGAAGACTACCCCATGTGGGAAAAGGCTCGCAACTGCAACTTCCACCTTCAGATTTGGTGATTCGATTGTTGCGGACTGTTAGTGGTAAGCCGTAATGTCTCCCATTCTCACCCTTATCATCATCTGTGATTATGGGTATAAACTGATCTGTGCATGACTCAGAACAATCAATACTATTTCTGTTTTACGCAGTTGAGAACCGAGTGCAAGTCGAGGACCTATGCCGCAGAGTCTACTTCTCCGTGGACCCGGTGACCATCGGTGAGGTCACGCTCCTAAATGGGTTCCTGTCAGTTCTCTTGCGCGACATCGACTTCGACAAACACCCAGAATTCGATCCCCAAGAAACAAGCCGTGTCTACAACATGTGTCATGCAAACTTCAAGTCGGGCATCGAAACCTACGAGGTCATGGCGGTGCCCACATTTGAACATACTCTCATACTCTCCATAGCAGTAAGTTTGCGGTCGAGGCTTTTGGAAGAGCCTGATGGGCTTTTGCGGCTAACAAATTCTTTTGTAGTCACTACGAGCGCAGCAAGATGGAAATCTTGCATTGCAATGGACGGTGATGTCCGCAGCCGCAAGACACTGTCTAGCCCTGGGTTATAACCGGAAAGCAAGATTAGCAACATTGTCCCGAGAAGATGCTCGCAGAGCGCGGCGCCTGTTCTGGCACGTCTATTTCGCAGATCGCGGTCTGACTCTGACCCAAGGCAAAGCCGCAATCATCCAGGACTTGGACATTGACGTGGAGCCTTTTGAGATCTCCACGAAACTCGAGCGACGTCCGTGGGACACATCCTTTACTGCATTCATTGAGTTCGGGCGAATACAATCCAAAATTTACGAACAACTCTATTCTCCGGCGGCTTCGAGGACAAGCGACGAGGAACGGGGCGCTTCGGTTGCGCATCTTACGAAGCGGCTGACGGCGTGGTACGACTCGTGGCGAAGCGTGGACTATACGCATGCTTATCGCAAAGAACTCTTCCAATTTACCTTTGACGGGCTCGACGTGGTCTACTACTCCATCCTGACATTAGTTCACCGCGGAGCTAGCTCATCGAATTCGGCCAGCTCCATAACTGAGGAGTGTTTCGACGCGGCAAGGAAGGGGCTTACGGCCCATGCAACCGCCTTTCCCCGGTCCGCGTCTGGGGGCTACGCCGCGTTGTTCAGTTACGCCGTCTGGTAAATCAACTCTATTATATCTCCAAGTCTTAATCGGCGCAGGATCTCGGCTGACTCCTAATGCTCCCAGGACACACCTCTACTCCTCCTTTACTCCCTACATAATCACCTTTCTGCACTGCATCAGACACTCCGACATGGAAGACCTCAACCTGCTCCGAAGCACCCTGGAAATCAGCGAGCGGCTGAGCGGGCTGGTCGAGTCATGCAAGAGGCAGTACGAGCTCTGTAGGTCTCTGTACCGCATCGCGGAGGCATACATCAAGTCGAAGAAGGGCATCGCCTTCGTGGACGGTGCGCTCGAGAACACGATCCACCTGCCGCTGCAGCAGCCTGCCATGGAGAACTGGCCAACCTTTGAGTCGCAGCTCGAGCCGAACCCTTTTCCGGAACTTCACGTGGACGAGTGGAATAGCACGTACATGGGGCAAATGTCGTTTACCTTGGACAATCAGCTGGGGAAAGGCCATACGTAGTCAATACAGGGGTTTATTGACCTGCACCGCAGTCTCGGATAGCGAATACCACATGATACCAACGTCATACTCTTTTCGGAAGCTTTCTGTGTGGTTGCAAGCAATGGCCACCCCCTGTTGAGTGGGTCTTGTTCGATTCCAGCCGAAGAACTATGTCAAACTTCAAAGGCCGGTTACACGCCAAGCTTGTCAACACTGCATCGGTGTACAATTATGAGAAATCAACTCATGTGTTACTAATTCACAGGCTCAAATCCCACGGAGTCCGCGGCTCTAATCTCTAGGCGGACCTTTAGGCCGCTGTAGTTGGCTTTTCTTTCGGAATCCATATCCCGACTCTAAACAGAGAGCTACGGGACTGTCACCGATACGTTAGTAAAGAGACTACCAACAGATGGGACTGTTGCCGATACGTTAGTAAAGAAGCTACAGACAAGGCGTAAGTCACGGATGAAACGACACGAGAAGTAAGGCAATTATTCTCGAGGTCTACGATCGACAAGTTGAGTCATTGCGGCCGGCGCACATCGGCGTAAGAATAGTGACTGAGAGCATCAAACACACCGTGAACTTAGTAGAATGGATGGAACGCTTTAATCTCGGTTACGTGTCTATGTTTAATCGCGTGAACGATGCTGGGATACTATCCCATTGACAGCATTTCTAATGTCGTTCCGCCGGTACCCTCCCAAAGCTGCCACATCCGCAGCATCGGGCTCGTACGCCACAACCCTGTCCCCCGCATAAAGCGTCGCCCGGGGCATCAGCGGATGCTCCTGGTCCACAATCGGCAGTTTCTGCGGGTTCCCGGCGGCCGCAAAGAACATCTCAAGATACCCCGCGTATGTCAGGTTCTGGTCGCCGACCAAGATCGATCGCCCAGACACAGCCTCGCTGTTCTCGATTGCTCCGGCAATAGCTTCAGACAGAGACTGAGTTGAGATGAAGTTCAGCCCTCCCACGGGCGCGAAGGGCGGGATGGCGAACTTTCCCTCCGCGTACTGTATATAGGCTTCAAATATCGGTATCTTCATGCCAGGGACCGTGCCGACGACGATCGGAGGATCTAAGCTGCAGGCGTGGAAGCCGGGTGTGGCGAGTGCCGCGACCCCGTCGGCAGCTAGCTTGCGGGAGCGCACGTAGGGACTCGAGTGGACCGCTTCTGGCACCACGTGAGGATAGACGCTCCCAATGTGCACGAATACCCTGACACCTGCCTCCTGGGCCATGCGGGCGAACGCCGGGACAGCCTTTCCATTGGCTTGTAGGTAGTGCTCGTCAGCCCCCTGACCTTCCGGTACGTGCCTGACGTCGCTCCCGGCTGCGAACACCACGGCCTCGAAATAGGCAAGCTGGTCCGCTGTAATATCACCGCGGAGGTAGTTTCCTTGGAGGAATGGGAGGTTGACGAGGGCGGCAACTTCCGTGGGTGCGCGACGGCCGCTGATGGTTACTTGGTGGCCTTTGGATCGGAGGTGCAGGGCGGCATGGCCGCCGATCATGCCGGTTCCTCCCACGACAAGGATCTTCATGTTTCTTATCCGGCGGCTTGTGGTTGAGCTTGCTGTTGTAGAATTGAGAGCAAGGGACGTGCAGTAATGGTGGTCCACCAGCTGACGTAGCGACAATTCAAGTCGGCTTCTGAAGTCTCTTTTGAAGCCTTTTCATCTTCATCGCGGTCAGATCATCTGCGGACTTTTACAGTTGTGATTTATAATTGTTCATGGATTTCATGAAGACGTATTCTCATGGTACAGGATACTATAAGGACTTCCCGCGGAACACACGGAATACGTGGAGAAGTTGACGCTAACACGCTGTTGTTGGTCATCAAATCCCCAATATTGGCGGAGCTCCTCATGTCGGAGAGGAGATCAAATTTCACATGTCCGCAAAACGACTGCGGAGTTATGTGATGCTCCGGCATTCAACAATCTGTTAATACCATGATATCGCCTTCTTGCAACTTGACGGCCCGACGGGAGGTTTGGGACGAACGTGATGAGAAACCCAGGCAGCGGGCTTGACCATGGCAAATTTTGAAACCATTCAATAACTAGTGAGGCAACCGTTTTCATCAACCGCATGTTCACATTGGTACCCGCCTTCTATGTGGGATGCCGGCCTCAGCCCGGCCTCTGAAGGCCGAGCTCCGGAAAAGGTGGAGATCCGGCCCGGCGCGGAGGCATGCCGAACCACTTAGAATCGTCGTCCTGCAGTCAATGCTTATCAAGACGTAGAATTATACACTACGGCAATTGGGACAATGAGGTTTTACGCTGATCTAAGTCAAAATTCTCTATGTTTCTCCTCCTGGCTCTGTATTGCCTCCGGCTGTGAAATAGTATCTCATTCGCCTGCGGAATCCCTTGAAGTTGCTTGCCTCCTATCTTCAGTACATAATAACGGTTGCGTGTTGTGCATGACCCGCAAATTACAAGAAGACATGCGACATTAGACGATCGTAAAGGTCCGTGTTTGACGGTGGTTGCTCAAGCGTTCTTGAAAGTCCCGGATGGGTGAGAGCTTCTATTCTGTTTTGAACACAGTTGTAGAATAGTCAGGTGATCTTCTCAGAAAGAAGTGAAGGGCAGGGCCTGGGAGGTCTCTCGGGAGACGTGTCCAGTTGTCCAAATGAAACTGAGTAGAATGTTTATGGAAGGTCGGCGAGGGAAGTGGGAACAGGTTGTGTGGATGCCTGTGGTGACTGGCGGCGTAAGTAAGCTGCGGAATTACACACGGATCAAATACCTTGATACCCTACGGTCCTTCCATGATGGTACCTATTTTACGGCTTAGTGGCCTCGGTGATGGAGAGAGCTGTCGAGGTAGTGGCCGTTACTACTCAGGTTTACTTGACTCCTCTTGTCAATGACGCTTGTCCTCTTCTAAAGTAAGCCCGGAACTGCACGCTGGCGATGGCAAGAGATGGATTCCTAACACTACGAGTGGTCAGAGCCCCAGCGATCTACCATCGCCTGTTGAAAGTCCCTATCGAACCACATCCTGACAGAATATAGACTCTGGGCCTGCCGACGGATTGCCGCTGCTGGGAGACATGATGGAGAACACTGGTTCACAAATATGTGGCCTGAGTTGACCCAGCTATGCTCTGAACACTAATGAAGGCTGGGCTGCGTGCGGCGTGCCCGAATTATTCACGTGAGACACAACCTCATCGGAACCTTCACGTTCTCATACGATTCGGCAATCCGTTTCTGCAATTGGCATTCACAGGGAATCGTATGTCATGGGCAGAGGGCATGCGAGCAGCAGGATAATAGCTGAGTTGCAGCTGGCAGGCCTGCCAACGCATACTCTAACAGATAATGGTTGAGAGCAGGGTAGAGTTGTCACCGAGCCAAGGCCTATTCCGCGTCACTCCTGACGAGAGATCAGAGCGGCGCTTCGACATGACGAACTTCAATGAATTCCTACCTGTGACTTTTCCATCTCTGCAAGATTACCATCATGGGTTGATTTAAGAGTGTGTCCTTCTCTTCAGGGAAGACATGGCCCCAAAGGATCACCGAGACCGAAAACCAACTTTGCCAAGACACAGTCTCAAACTAGGATAGAACGAATAGAATGATACCATCACATCATGGTGAAGACAGAATTGAGCGAAGGATCACAAAACTCGGGTTCCTCGGATCTGCCAAGATCGCATCGTTGTTGGAGCGACCGTGACACAGTACTACTGGGCAGACAATTCAGTCGGTGCGTGATTAAGAGCGCATGCTGGCCTCCTCTCAATCACTTTGGAGTGATTCTTGGCAGCTGCAACCCGTCAGCAATATCTCCAGAAATCATCCGGAGGATCGCATGCAAGTTGACCGCAAACCTTACGATTGCAGGGCTTCGGGCCTGTGGGGGCATGCCGGCAGAAGAAATGTCCTCCCAGCTGAAAACCGTGCTTTGCTTGGCTCCTTTCAGCGCACGATGCAGTGTGAGGTTCCGGGTCATAGTTTGGTATCGTGTCGTGCAGTTGCGAGGACAAGAAAAGCTGGACAGGTTGTAATAAGATTGCATGATGGGGTCGGCAGGTCGTACAAGACAGAGGCGTAAGCTTTAAAGCTCTTGACTCAGATTGAACTGGCAAATCGCCCGGGATCGGTCCGGAAGCCGCCGCCTCGTCCGGATGAGATGCGCCGATGGGCTTGTTGAGGCCTGCATCCAATCTCGTAGCCTGTACTGCTTTGTAAGTCCGTGGCGACAAACCCAACGGAATGTAAGCAGAGGGATGTTGACGATCGAAAGCCCTTGCCGCAGGCACTCTATCGCCGGCGAACTGTCTTAGAGTGTCTCTGGATGATGGGCATAGTAGACGGGTTCGCGCGTGGGAGGTTAGTCACTGCAAGTCAAGCTTTGATGGGGCGCGCAGGTACCCGTCAATGATCCATTCGCGCAAATGTGTGGTTGCTTCTTCTAGAATCGATAACCCCATCCAAGATGTCTGACTGGCGGCAGTGGAAATAGCAGGTGAGACTCTGACTTTGCCGCCAACGCATCTGGATCATAACGCGATAGTCGACAGCATCTTCCTCTGGCCGGTAGTCGGTGATGCAGGTAATATGCGGGCGAGCAGCATCAACGGACGGTCGATTGTGATCGGCAACGGAATGCAGGGCTTGAGCTTCGTGCATCTGGACAAGGCGAGTGCGAGCGAATGGTCCGACACGCGAGGCAGGCCGGCCTTGGCATTGACCGGGTCTTGTCAAATCGCAGAAAATCGTCCGTCCATCGGGTAGGCGATCCTTGGGGAGCCCGGAGGAGCTGGACAGTGCTGGTGCAGCCATGTCAGAGAACGCCAAAACGTCAATAATTAATTGACTCTTTCGATGGGAAGAGTGCGAAGCAGCCTCGAATGGTAAATTAGGCGATCAGCGAGGGATAGTATTGACAGAGGCGACTGGATGAAAGGCGCAAAGGTGAGACTGAGAACAGACGTCTCAACCGGCGCGAGAAGCCGTACCCGTGCCGGTGCCTGATTCTTGATTAGATGGGCGGCCCATAGCTGGCGGTCGGCGCCGCACGGGATTCGAAGGCCGATCGGGCGAAAGCCAAAAATAAGACAAGAAATCAGACAGGAATAAGAAACGGATTGCTTGGCTGCTTGGTTGGGATGGCGTTGGGATGAGTTGGAAACGTCCCCATGTTCCTGGATGGCCTCATTGGGTGTTCAAACAATGGGTGACAGTCAGCGAGAGACTTCAGCCCGAAACCATGCTTCTGTGCCTGCATGCCAAGTGTCTTGGTCATTAGGTTAGCAGTCGGTGCTAAGACGGTGTAGGGCTCGCAAACCATCTTGGCGAGGACAGAGAACCTGAATGTTCAGCAAAGAGCGTGTTTGGCTTTCCAGGCCGTGGCCCGTTTTGTGAAGAAGGCAACGCTCTGGGATAGGCGATGTTGTCGGCCAGTGGCCATTGAGAAGGAGAAAAAGAAGAAGCATAAAATCCTTATCCCGAACCTTTCCAGAAATGGATGCGCTCAGGTTGCACACGTGCCTGCCTCTTCATCAACCAGGAAAGAGGCTGGGCAGGAAGGAGGAGCAAAAGAGTGCCTACCTTGGGCATGAGCAGAAAGCGTCGAGGAAAGAACCGCCTGCCATTGCCCAGGTTGTTAGCGGTTAGCCAGTCAGCAATCAAGTCAAGCAACGGCAGGGGCGACACTCACTGAATTGGGGGCAGTTGCGACCCTCGATGAACGATGAAAGAGGAAACTGCGACTGCAGCACGCTTTCCGCGGCCTGCACAAAGTCGGAAAGCGCAGCTGATGATTGGCACTGTTTCCTTCCCATCACAATAATCGTTGTAAGGCTGATGAAACCAATCACACCCACGGGAATGTAACCCTCCCGTCCCAACCAAACATTCATCCAGGCAGGCACCTCAGTGACCACCGTCGGCGTCGGAAGGAGGTGCGGCTCCTGCCCCCGTTGCGCTGCACTGCGAAATCTTCAGTTGGATACCTCTCCAATGCAACATCCACCTCTCCCCAACCTGGCTTGTCGCATTCGCGGGGCCCCAAATACGAGCGCAATTCCACGACTTCATACTTTTTGCAATCAATTTGACGTAGGACAAGACTTTGAGAGAAGTCTGTCAGCACGAAGCGGGGCACAACATCCCCAAGCAAGCCAATTCATCCACCTGTTCTCCCCACACACGAGACACTGATGGACATGGACAAGAACGAAGAGACCGGGGCTTTCTCGCGGCACAGCACAGTCGGTCAATCAGAACTCTCGACTCACGACGCGGTCAGCATCAGCGTACAGCTCGCCGCTCGCCTCTGCCAGACTGCCAGTGTTTCTGCCTTGCAGGAATCTCAGACCCCCGGAGATGAGCAAAATGCGACAGGACAATCAGAGGCTTGCGCAAGTCGGGCGACAGCCGGTGGCATCAACACCAACAGAAGCCAGCGAAAGAGAAGGCCATCCATGACAAAAACAATCCACGAAAAGAAGCAATGGAAGACGCCGCTAATCCATCGTTCGTCTCAAACACTCCTCGAGCTAAGATGAACGGCGCATCGACACCACGGACAACACCAGCCACGCCGTCGCCGCACCGTGCTCACTGCCCCCTCCTGCGCTTTCTCCCCTTCAGCTAAGGTACGTTGTGCTGCAGGTACTCTTCTCTCCAGGGCCTCCCCAAGGACGGACCCACGCCAGGCGATCTCCCATCTTTTCCCCGAATAGCGCCAAATCCCCTGCACGCTCGGAAACCACACCGCTGCCACGGGATCAGCTTTCCATCCCTCACAGGCGCACTCGCACTCAAATGCAGATGCAAATGGGTTGGTCCCCATCTCACGATGTGCGACAGCGAGGATGCTTGATGCTGACACCCAATCACAGCGACCGCGTCCCTTGCGTCAGTCCCCTTCCATACGACTCTGATGCGCCAAGTCCTGCACCGTCACACACCCTCTTTTCCACGAGTTTGCCGGATGACATCGCCCATCTAGGAGGACCCTAACACGACGCCCGAAGGAAAAGTACCGTACCTCGTCAAAGCCTCCAAGCCTCAACAGCATCCAACCAACTCCCTCTGCTGCTGGCCCGGCGCCGCTCCCGCCGCCTTCCCTTCCACACAAAGCCGTTGCCGATGATCTCTTTGTCGTTGTCCCCTTCACGTTGCTCTACCTGGCTGCCTGTCGCGTTGCTCGCCATCTTCCCTGGACGGGACAAGCTCATGAGTAAAAAAAGGATCCCGGGTCTCTAGCGCCAAGCACATCGGGCGCACACCGTCGGGACTGCAATTTTGACGTCCAGTCATTCGGGTTGCCAATGCTCGTATTGTTCCCTCGACCTACTCCAGTCAGGGATAGCAATATTCAGACGGGGGAGAATCAATATTTGGCCCGCCTAGACCCCTTTTAGAAGGGGGTTTTAAGCTACTACTACTACATAAGTTACTACGTTATACTATGAAGTCTCTTAGTAAGGTAGGTATACTTTTAGAGGTATCTATAGGTCTTATTAAGTCTAAGTAGAATAAAAAAAGGGTTATTTTTAAAATAAATAGATTATTAAGATTAGACTAAGGTAATTAAGATATATTATAGAGTAAAATTTAGTATCTTATTATTACTAACTATAATATTATAACTACTAAAAATTATAAATAAACTTATTTTATTATTACTACTAATTTTAAAGTAATTATTAAGTAATTATTAGTAATTATAGCTATAGTAATTACTAAATAATTATTAATAACTAGAGTAAAAATTACTACTTATATAGCTATATTAATAAGTTTATAGCAACTTCTTATTAATATAGTAGAGTAGTAATAAAAGAGGGCTATAATAACTATTAAGTTAAAAATTACTTTTATTAAATTAATTATTATTATTTAACTACTTTAATATTAACTTAATATAATTAATCTACTATAAACTAAGTATATAAGTTATTTAGTTTAAACTATAGATTAATAAAGCTAGGCCTAAAAAAAGTATTAATATTATTAATTATTAAATCTTACTTTTTTTTTTATTTTATTATAGATTTCTTATATTATTTAGACTTTACTACTAAGGGGGTTATTAATAATAATAGTAGTATTAATATAATAAATATATTTATATATTATTAATACTAAAACTATTTAATCTATTCTTATTACTCTTATTAACTAGAGATATATTTTTTATTAGTAATATTAATAATACTCTTATTATTAGAGTCCTCTTATAGTATTTTAAGGGAGTAATTTCTCCTCTTAGAAATAACTTTAGAGTTATACTCTATAATAGTATATTAGAGGGTAAATAAATTATCTTATTAAAATTAGTGAAAGTTATTTATTAATTAATAAGAAAGTATATATATTAGTTTTATTAAAGTATTAGTAGTAGTTAATATCCTCTTTTTTAATATAATATAAGGGATTATAAATTTATATTTAGTTAAGAATATTATAATAGTAAAGTAAGTTATAATACTTTATAAATATATTTATATAAGTAAGTAGACTCTTATATTAATTAAAGGCCTTTTAAGTAAACTTATATTAATTATAAAGTAATACTAATACTTAAAAAGAGATTTAAAACTTTAGACTTTATAGTATATTAATATTATTATACTTTAGTTACAAGTAACTACCCTCTTTATTTATTTAAGTATTATAATATATCTCCTTCTCTTATATTATCTCTTAGATCTTATTATATAGTATAAATAAGTTAGTAAAGTAATAGAGGAAGTAGAACTTTAACTTATAGTAAGAAGATTTTATAAGTAATAATATTTTAATACTATAATTATAGAGGGATTTAATTATATACTTAGTAAAATATTCTTATTTTATTTAATAAGTAGTTTTAAAGTAGTTGATAATTAGTAACTAGTTAGTAAATTAATACTTAAGTTATTTCTATAGAGAGTTAAAGTCCTCTTTTATAAAGGTATTAATATAATATTTCTAGAGGGTAAAGAAGCTATTAGAGTTATAGTTAATATTTAATAACTTACTTAATTAAGTTTATTTATTATAACTAGGATATATATTACTTTAGTTATTAAATAAGGGTAGAAGTAGAATATTTTATATAAATAAAATTACTTTAGTATTAGCTTTTATAATAGTACTTTATTTTTTAAGGGGTCTTTAATAAAGTTATTACTAAGATCTTATTAAGTTACTAAACTTATTTTAATATTAATAGTAAGTATAATAGAATTAAAGCTATTAATAAGATTATCCTACTTTTTCTTAATATTAAGAAAAATATTTTTAAGATATACTAAATATAGAGTTATTAATATATATTAAGTAGTATAATATTAAGGACTTATTTAAGACCTTTATTAAAGTTAGTAATTATAATAAAAAAACTAAAGGATTTTTTTACTTCTATTAAAATATATATTTACTATAAAATCTACTTAAATAATTTATAGTTCTCTATAGAAATAAAATAGAAAGTAGTATTAAAGTTAGTTTTAATAATAGTAATACTAATAATCTAAAAAAGAGGTATATTAAATCTATTAACTTAGGGAAGTTAGTAAGTATTATTATTTTATAAAAAAACTACTTACTTTATAAGTATTATTTATTATTAAAAGATTAAAATACCTCTACTATATATTAAAGTATTATAAGTAGGTTTAAAAGATTATAATTATCTAGCTTACTAAGTTATTATTATAGCGCTTAATAGAAAAAATAAGATATTAATACTACTTTAGAGGATATATAAAAAGAACTATATAGAAGTAAGAGAGCTATACTTTTAATACTAAAGCTATACTTATATATTATATATATTAATCTCTATTACTAATAACTTACTTAATACTTACTAAATATATACTATAATCTCTTTAGTAGTTATTTCATTAGTAGTAGAGAAGCTCTTAATATATTTAATAAATATAAGTTTATTAATAAAAGTATCTTTTTTAGTATAGTAATTAGCCTCCTCTTTAGTAAAGTATTAAAAGAGGGTATTACTTAATAATACTATTAATTATAGAAGTATATAATTATAATTACTATTAATAACTTTATATTACTACTCTTTAAAGTCCTATTTATATATATTTTTTCCCCTTATTTTATAGTTAGTTTTTTTATACTTACTTAATACTTTATTACTATTAATTTAGTAATATCCTTTTAATTATAATAAATATTAATTTATTAATAAGTTATATATATATATTAATTAGAGGATTACTTTTTTTAATAATAATACTAAGATTATAGTAATAGAAGTATATAAGAAGCTAAGTCTTATAAGCTAAAGTAGTATATATTACTAATATATTAGAAGTCTTAGGTTTATAATTAAGTAGTAAGAAAATAAGTAATTTTATATAATTAGAAGATATTAGAAGTGAAAATAATAAAAATTAAGTAATTAATATATATTATACGCTTTATAGAGGGCTAGAGACTTATAAATTAGTTACTTTAAGAAGTAAATTCATAATCTATAGATATATCTAAGTAATATAAGCTAGTAAGTAAAAATCTAGTAGTGTAGTAGTGATATAGGGATATTTACTAGATTAGGTCTAGGCAGGCTAAATATCAATTCTCCCCCGTCTGAATATTGGTATCTCCAGTCAGGGGCAGCACGCGATGTCCTCGGCATCTCAGCACCGCAAAACTCTCCAACAAAGGCCGACACCCTCTTCTTGGCTCTCATTTCTTCTTCGTCTGAGTCTCTGGGGGCGATCCCACCAGTCCCGCAGAGGGGCCTGCCCGGTGGACGTCCCACGATGGCGCCGGGGCTGGTGCATCGACACTCGGGCCTTGTTCTCTTCCACCCGTCTCTCGCGCGACATCAAGCCATAGCATCGCCATAGCTCCCCCACGGATAGCAATACTTGCAAGTTGCAAGACACTTTATTCGTACGGACATCCCCCTTGCGTGCGATCCTCCGCTTCTGGGGTAGTCAAGACGAGAGCCATGTTCCCTGTTGCCCCATCTCGCCCGACTACTCGGCCGCCGTTGGGCGTTGCCCACGGACTCGACGCCGCCTCTGCGGTTACCTTCTACCCAGCCTTCTCTTCCGGCAGGTTTGTCTAGCAGCTCATTTCCCATTATCCCCGGGGCTTGTCATGCACTCATAAGGCGTGAGTGGACACCTACCTTGGCATCGAAGGTTTAGATATAAGCGTATCTTGTCCCCCCAGAAGGTGAGGCTGCCTCTGCGATACCTTGTTCATCATCACCACCTCAGTCATTCGCTTCCGCCGCCTTCAACCGCAACGATGCTTGTTAGAGTACACTCACTTTCTGTCCTAGTGGCCATTGTCGCTTCAGGAGATCTGGCCACCGCCATTCCCTTCGAGTCATCGTCTACTCTCTCCACCAGAGACATCCCGCGTCCCCGTTTTGGAAGTGTTCCGTATGGAGTCGATCTTACCCAGTGCACCGTGAAGGGCAAGGTTGCCCTCTCTTTCGACGATGGCCCAGGAGAATACACCGAGCAGGTTCTCGACACCCTGGAGAAGAACGGAAACATCAAGGCTACCTTTTTCTTGGTCGGCACAAACGGCAACAACGGCATCTCCAACGCTGCCTATACTCCCGTTCTCAAGCGCATGTTCAATGCCGGTCACCAACTTGGTAGTCACTCGTGGAGCCACAAGGACTTTGATACTATCTCCCACGATGAGAAGGTTGAGGAGCTCGTCAAGAACGAGGATGTCTTCGCCAAGACTCTGGGTGTTATTCCCACCTACTTCCGCCCTCCGTACACCCACTGCGGCAGCGCTTGCATTTCCACGCTGAATGACCTTTCTTACCATGTGGTAGGTAACAGACTCTGCCCGCTCGTTATAATGTTACTAAACGCAACTAGATGGACTACAACTTGGATACCAAGGACTGGGTCGATAACGGCGCCAACTCCAAGCAGACTTACTCCGGCGCTGTCAACGCTGGAAACCCCGCAAGCGATTCCTTCATTTCTCTGGCCCACGACATCCACACCTTCACCGTTAATGGCTTCGTCCAGTACATGATCGATGTCGCAAAGGCCAAGGGCTTCGAGTTCACCACCATCGGCGAATGTCTCGGTGACCCGTCTTCCAACTGGTACCGTGACCCCAAGACTGGTGAGCCCTGGGGCGGAGTCAAGGAGGAGCCCAAGCCCAGCACGTCGTCCAAGCCTGCTGTTCCTAGCACGACCTCTCCCGCCGAGACCAAGACTGCGGAGTCTGCTACTGCCAAGGCCACTCCCACCAAGAGCGCCTCCGACGACGACCGCGAGACCGAGGGGCCCACCGGCGCCACCACCGTCAAGCCCCCAGGTGCCTCCGCTACCATCAACGGTGGTGCCAACGTCGGCCTCGGCCCTGTCACCCCGACCGGTACCGCCGGCGCCTCGGTCCCTACCAACACCCCGACTCACGTGGAGGTTAACGCCGCCGGCCGCGCAGTCTTCTCCGTCGGTGGCGCTCTCGCTGGTGTCCTGGCCTGGGTCATGATGATCTAATTTGCATGTGTGCCTGACTCCCCCACAAAGTGGGAGAGACCATACCTTCGTGTAATATTTTATGTAATCCTTAATCTGGCCGTCGCTAGGTCGATGCGCCCTGGGGTCTGGCATTGTTGGTGGAGACGATGTATGATACCATGCCTTTGTATGCAACGTGTACTGGATATAGATGCGAAAAGTAACAACGATTTGATCTGAATCATGATTTTCGATATAAGATTGCACCTGCCTGCATATATCGTCGATGCTTATTCGATACGGTCATTGGTGGAGGGGGATGATTGTGGCTGGAGTGAAAGGAACTGCTCACTCACTCATGATTGCGGCAGCGGTAGTGGCCAATCTTTGACCAATAGTCTTTTACGCGATGTCATATCTTGCCTCCAAATACCATAAATAGCTTAGAACGCCCCTCTTAACTTGAAAGGGCTGGCAAATGTCGGCTATTGCCCTCTTCGTGTAAACATTTGATGGGTCGGCGCGGAAATATGTGCTGCTGCAATGTCGGCAGGGGTCAGAGGTGAATAGGAGGGATATGTACACCACGTGACGAAGTAACATGAATGGTCGTCGAATACCTGTCAACCCCCAAGGGCGGAAGGCAGCGATGGCGTGACATATCATATATGACCAGCGCAATGGCATTCGCGAATGTCTTTGAAGTTTCACGCTTCGCAGCCCTCCTGTTATGGGACCAGTAAGTGTTGAATCATCCTAACTAGCTATTCCTGCGGGAGAAATCGACCAGAATAAAAGACAGCTTAGCCTTGGGTGCATATGCTCATCCGCTCAGATTCGTTGACGGATGAAGTGAGGCATAAGGAGGATGAATTCTCCAAAGCCCACTCTTGGCAGGTCTCCTTTGGTTCGGAGCCGTCCCTCGGTTGTCCATGCAGCCTCTTATAAAATCGATTTCGGAGGCGCCTTGCAGTAACACCAGAAAGATCAATATAGCAGAATGGACAGCTTCAGAGATTTGACATCATCTTTATACTTTGCCAGGAATCGCTTAAGGCTTCTGCAGCTTGCGTATCGAGGGTGTGAAGTCTCAGGCTTCCCAATGCGATGAAGAGCAGAGGAAGGGGTTTCTTCCATCCGGTACGTCACCGTATTGGAGGCTGAATGCACCGAGAATCCTATAGATGGACGGCGAATATGATGCATGGGAACAGCAGTGGATGATCCACAGGAGGTTGTGATTGATCCTAGTTCCCAAGCTTTGTTTACACCATCCATCATCCCGCTTAGTCCGAGGCTTCGACCATTTCAAACTTCACACACAATTGGTTTGTAGAACGACATCAAAGATTTCATTGGTATATTAAATATTCTTATGCTCGACATTCTTGGGGTAAGGGCGGTTCGACTGCCTACAAATACACCACACGCCTACCTTAGCCTTCCATGGGAATTTTTTTAGCGTTCGGTAAATCGTTGCTTCCTCCTCGTGGGCAGAAGCGCATATTGATGTCTCTTGTCAAGACAAATATATCTCCCGTCGACACATGCGCTTTCTCAGCGACACCAATTTGAGTCTCGAATCGTTTCCCGCGCTCTGCTGATCTTGTGGTTCAAACTTCGACCCTGCAACTTGGATGTTGGTACCTAAGTTCCAACTACGCAAGTCATATGCGGACTGGAAACTCGGGAAGAAGTGGCTCTTGTCGTCGATCCTCTGTTCGAGAGTATTCCACATCAAGAGTACATGATAATATAGCCATATGGCGCCACAAGACTACTAGTATGACTGCAAGTTCAGGCTGCTTCCTAAGATATTATGCGTCGATTATGAGATCAGCAGGAGTGCAGGCCAGACCCATTCGCTGTTTTCTGCTAAGCAAGACGACTGTGTTCATGTATTTATCCTACGCAACATCGAATTCGTTCATTCATACGGCACGTGTATCAAATAAGCAGACCGATCTCGGACTTTTCCCCAAAATTGGTTACGTAACATTGAAGTCAGTCGTGGTTAAGGACAAGGAATCAGTTCCAAAATCTCTTGCTACTATTGAGAATTTCTTATTGAATCATAGTCGAGGTTCATATAGGATCACGCTGAGCGTTGGACTATTGTGCCTGTTCTCCTGGTAATCATTAGAGGACGAACACCAACGACATTGATGCATGTGTCATGTTATAATGATGTATACCTCAGCCTGCGAAGACAGCTAGCCTGTCACGATATTCAAGCACCGAACTCAACGGTTTTGATCAACATGCCAGTACTTTGACATGACTCAGGTATGATTATCTATGAGAGTTGCGTGAAGTGGCTTAATTAATCTAGCTATGAACGCTGGGGCGTGAAGGCGTAAAGTGGTTGTAGCTAACCCCTTATATAAAAATAGGATTTAGGCTAGTATTTAGCCTTAAGCTTAGGTACTAGGCCTAAGATCTAACTACTATCTTATACCTCCTTTTTAACTTATACTTATAATATTTATTATAAAACTATTCTTATTCTAAAGTAGTAATCTCTTTATTATATAGTAGTTTCTTATTATTCTTATTTCTTTATTATATTCTTATTTTCTTATATTACTATTATTATTCTATATCCTTTATAAAACGCTTTTTAGTTTCTTATTACCCCTTATATATTAATTATAATTAAGAAACTTTTACTAAATATAAAGTATTCCTAATATAAGTTTAAACTATATAGTTGAATGATTTAACTATTTATTTTATTATATAAATTTAGATATAAAAAACTAATAACTTAATTTTAAAACCTTAAGTTTAAATTAAACTTATAGTATTATTAAGTTTAGTGATACTTTAAAATTAATAAATTAATATTAACTTATTTCTTATAATTAAATTTAATATCTTAAAATAAATAGAATTTATAAATTCTTATAAATATTAGTTTTAAAATAGCTTAATTCCTATAAACTTATTTAATTAAGATAATTATTAAAAGATATTATAAAGTTAAATTCTCTTTTTATATTTTAAACTTATAAACTTATATAAATTTAACTAAATCTAAAATTAGGATTATAAACGTTTTATTAATTAATATTAATATAATTCTAATTTAGAGAAACTTTAATTAAAATATTTAATATCAAGTAGAACTTATAATATATTAACTTTAAAACTTTTAATTAGTAATTAGTTATTTAACTTTAAGTAATTTAATTTATAATTAACTTTTATAGTTAGTAATTTAATTATTAAAAAGAGTAAGTTAAAGTAATTATAATAATATAAAATCTAACTATAAAAGTTAATTAGTTAATAAAATATAAAAAGTTACATTTCTTATATATAAAAGAAATAAATAAATAAATAGAACTTAATTAATATTAAGTTTTAAGATATTATTATTAAATTAGAGATTTCTATTTATAATAAATAATTAAAATAAACTTAATATTCTAATATAATTATAATATTTCTCTATTATTAGAAGTTTAGTAAAGTTATTAATAACTATTTTGTAAATAAATATATAGTTAATTTTAAAATCCTTATTACTAATATTATTAATTATTTAGTAATACTTAGTCTTAATATAATAGAACTTAGGAGATTATTTTCTTAATGAATAATTATTAAAAGTATTTATAGAATCTATATAAATCTAAAGAGGTAATTAAATAAAGATGTTTATTTTTTAAAGAGATTTATAATATATAATAAACTCTTCCCTCTAAATATTAAGTTTATTTACTTAGCTTTATATACTAATATAGCTATAAATAATTATAATATAAATTTCTAAATAATTAGTATTTTAATATATAAAACCATATAACTAATATTTAACTTATTAGTTTATTTATAATTTAAAAAGTTAATATTATAATAGATAATAAGATTAATATTATTAATAGAGTATTTTAAACTTTTAAGATAAAGTATTAAGTTAATAAAGTTATAAAAATATCTCTATATAGATCTAAATAATTTATTATACTTATTAAAAATAAACTATTAATCTCTAGTTATTTTATATATAAGTATTAAGATATTAAGTTTTATATTTATTTATAATCTATTATAACTTATTTAGATTGCTCTAATATTAATATATCTTAGTTAGTATCTTATATTATTTTATAATTTCTAGAAACTACAAATTACTAAGGGGATAAAATATTTAGTTATGTTTAATAATACTTTTTTCTCTTAATATAGTTTTAAGACATTTAATTTAAAAAATCTAAAGTTATTTTATTTTAAAATAATTAATAATCTTAAACTTAAGAAATTATTATACTTCTCTTAAACTTTTAATTTAAAAAAAGTTATATAAATTATTTTTAAAATTATTAACTTACTTAATAGAAAATATAGTAATAAGTATATTATTAATATAAAGTTTTTTTAAAAGTAGTTAAAACTTTAATTATTTAAAGATAATAATAATTTACTTATATTAGAGAAGTAATAACTCTCCAAAACTATAAAGAGCTTTTTTTAATTTATAAACCTAACTAAATCTATTATTAAACTTATAAAGTTAAGTAATATAGATATCTTAATCTCTTATAAAAGTATTTAAGAAAGTTATAATAATATTAACTTAATAAAGTTTTAAGTCTTTAAGTATTATAATTAATAAAAGAACTTATAGAGTAATAAAGTTAGTAATTATAATATAAACTATTTTATTATTTTTATCTTAGAAGTTATTATAAATAATTTATTTTACTCTAACTTTATTAAGTTATTTATTTATTATAACTTTTTTATTATATACTTATTTACTTAAGAGATATTTAATTCTAATTAAAAGTTACTTAAGTTCTTAGTAATTTTTATTAATTAGATTTTTAATTTAAGTTTTTATAGTATTAAAAATAGCTAATATTAAGAATCTTTTTATTATTAACTCTTATTTCTTAAAAGTTATAAGTAGTTAGATCTCTAAACTAAAAACTTATAATAAGTTAGATATTAAGAAAATAAAAAAGATTTATTTATAGTTTATATTATTATTAATTAAGTTAATCTTTATAACTTCTATTTTATTAAATTTCTTATTAAATATTTTTAAATTATATAAGATTTTAGTTTATAGAGGTTTTATAAATTAGCTAAAAAAGGGGTTATTCTTAGTAATTACATAAAGATTAATTCCCTTCTTTTACTCCTTAGTTATTCTTTTTATTATCTTTATATTAAGTATAATATTTAAGGATAAAAGATAATAAGTTCTTATTATTTAGAAAAAGAAGTTTTTTCTTATTTTAGTATTATTTATATTTATATAGTTATAATATTAATATCTTATATTAATCTATATAGTTTTAGATTTAATATTAGTAAACTACTCCTTTTCTTATTAATATCCTCTTAAAGAAATATATCTTTTTATTCTTATTTATTATTACTCTTTAAATCTTAAACTTCTTCTAAATATAAATTATTTATATTCTCCTTTTATTATTATTTCTTTTTAGTAAAAGAATATAGTTTATAATATTAATAATTATTAATCTTAATTTTATAAGTTAGTAATTTATTATTATACTTATAGGTCTTTAACTTAACCTTTTCTCTTAGTTATAAATTATTAAATTTAATTAAAGAGAGCTTATCTTTATTCTCTTTAAATAATATATTTTTTATTTACTATATATTATTAGTTTTTTTAATCAAAATATAAAAGATATTACTATATAAACTATTATATTTTATAAATTTATTAAATTTAGTTTTAAACTTTATTTTCTATCTTTTTATATATAAATAGCTATTTAAGTAAATATAAATATAAATTTAGTAGTTTTAGTAATAAAAATATTATATATATAGTTTTTTTATAGAGGGAGATATATTAAGAGTATTTATTAAGTTCTTAAAAATATTAATATTACTCTTATTATTGAATAGTAAATTATTAACTTCTATAGAAATCTTTATTACTTAGAACTAAAAGGATTTAAGAAACTTAGTTTTAATATATATTACTTATACTTTTTATTAAATAGCTTTTTTAGAACTTTTTACTCCTTTATTCTATTAATAATAGTTTAAAACTATTATTTTAAAATAAAAGCTTTATTTAAAAAAAAAAGCTTTATTATTTTAAGAAGAGCTATATTATTATTTCTAATAATTTTAGAGAAGTAAATAAAACTATTAGTAGTTATAATCTTTTTTAGAAATTAGTTTTATAGCTATATAGTTATATCTTTCTCTAATTTAAAAACTTAAAACTATTTATATATTAAGAAAACCTTTATAATGTAAAAACTATAAATAATACTTTTAAAACTTTATAATATTAGTTTTAAGAAGTTAATTTAAAGTTTTTAGAAAACTTAGGCTAGTTATTTTTATTATTGATTACTTAGTTATTATATTAATTCTATTAGAAAATAAATATAATACTTATATTTTATTAGAGGTATTTTAAAGAACTTTATATTAATATCTCTTATAATAGTAATAATTACTTCTCTTAAAAAATAATTTAAATAAAAGTAAAAAGTTTAGTAATTTAGTTTAAAAGAGCTAAACTTATTATCTTAATTAGAGGGATAGATCTAAAATTAAAAAGCTTATATATTTTATATAAAATTAGTAATAGTTTTAAATATATTTTTATAAACTAAAGTATTATTTAAATTATTAAAATAAATATTTATTTTTTAAAGAAGATTAATATTAATAATTTATATTATATTCTAAAGGTTATAGAGAGTATTATATAGTTAGAAAGTAGTTTTTTTATTACTTAGTTTAATAGTAATTATTTTAACTATATTAATAGTTTAGTTAATTTAGTCCTTTCTATTTATATAGTTTATAGTTAGTTTTTAAAAAAGATCTTAAAGTTCTTTAAAAATAGAGAGATTATTAAAGATATATTTATTAATATTAATATTTAATATAAAGGAGTTTAACTTCTTAATAGAGATTATAAATATAATATATTAACTTAAATATATATTTATATTATTATTTTCTTTGATATTAACTTCTTTAAAAGTATTATATATAAAAAAACTATTAGTCTTTATTTCTATAATTTAATTTATAGAATTATAAATAGAAAGTTTAGATCTTATTATTAATTACTTTTTAACTCTCTATATATAGTTATATTTATATAGATCTCTAATAAGAAATTAAAAATTAAAATATAAATTATATATTTTAAAATTATTTATTAAAAGTAGTAAAAAAGTCCTTATCTTAACTTAAGTAACTAAAATGGAAGTATATATTTTAAATTAATAATTAATATTTTATTTAATACTTAAATTTCTAAAAATATTATTTTACACTTTACTTTTTAAAGTAAATATAATTATAAATAACTATAAAGTTAATTATATTATTAATTATAAAATATTTAGAAATGTAAATTTATTAAACTTTATAATATAATATTTATAATATTTAAAAGAGTATTTATTATAGGGAATAAAGTATGAAGAAACTTTTTTATAATAATAAAAGTATATTTTATATTTATATAAGTTTTTAAGATACTTAATATTATAAGTAATATAAGAATCTTATTATTAAGTTTCTTAATTATTTATAAATTTACTAAGTTATAATTACTTCTTTATATAAAACTTCTTTTTATTTAAAAATATTTTAATATTTTAAGAAGTTTATTTATATTATTCTTTTTCTCTTAAACTTTTAAGTTTATAAAGAAAGTTATTATAAATATAAATCTCTATAATAAAGTTATTCTCTATAATATTAGCTTTAATTTAATTAAAATATCTAAATTTCTAAATAAGTTTATAAATAAAAGCTATAATTATAAAGTTTATATTAGATCTATTTAGTTTATAGAAAGTTAAATAAAAATATTATATAAAATCCTTAGTAAATCTATAATTAACTTTAGTTATTTTATTCTATTTATTATAAACTTTACTTATAGCTAACTTATTAAACTTCTAAATAAATTCCTTAGTTTTAATATAGATTTAAAAAACTATTATTTTAATAAAAAGTTTATTATTAATTACTTTTTTTAAAAAATTATATTAAATCTTCTCTATAAGTAGTTATTTAATTAGTATAAAGTTTTTAAATATAAGATCTCTAAGGGAGTTAAGATTATTAATTATAGTTATTAAATCTATTTTAAAAATAATACTTTTATTATATTTAACTAGAATATTATTTTCTATAAAATAAAATATTAATTATATAACTTTAAAAGTATTTTTTAAACTAATTTTCTATACTTTAAAGTTTATAATTCTAGTTAATTTTAGAACTATATTATAAGTTATAAATTTCTAGTTTAGTTCTTTATTAACTATTCTTTATATAGTTACTTAAACTATAAAGTTAATAGAAAAAAGGGGAGGAGTAAGAAGTTTCTATTAAGATAATCCCCTTTTAGTAATATTAAATAAAGTTCCCCCTCTAGTAGTATTAAAAGAAGAAGAAGTTAAATTTTTAGAAAATAATATATTAATTTATTTAATTAATTAAATAGTTATTAAGTCTTATATTTAAGTAGTAATTATAAAATGGTTATTAAGTAGCTATTATTATATATTTATCAGTAATTACTAAATAATTATTAATTTTACTAATTTAGAAACTAAAGAGATTTTATAAATAGGATATATATATCATATTAGTTATAATGTCTATTTAGAAGTAATACTTCTAATAACTTAAAAATCTAACTATTACTCTTATAGTAATACTAAATAATAGGGTTAGAGTTTTAATAACTACTTAGGAATAACGTTATTATTTAGTAATAAATTAGGGGTATAAAGGGCTTATAACCTATATAAAGTAGCTTAATTAATCTAGCTATAAACGCTAGGGCGCGAAGGCATAAAGTAGGTGTAGCCAACCCCTTACGTAAAGATGGGATTTGGGCCGGCATTCGGCCTCAGGCCCGGGCGCCGGGCCCGAGATCCGACTACCGTCTTACAAGAGTCGACGTAATCTGGTTGCATTTGTATCCATTTGCTTAGAAGAATAACAAAGGGCGCTGGTGGCGACCTTGAATATATCATGTTTGATATTCTCAGATGCTTCGACTGCGTATAGATGTTGGCATATCTCCCCTTGGAAACATGATATTCCATACGGTAAGCAATACTACTCCTTGAAGTAGTACCACTCGTACCTCGTTCACTGCTGCTGGACTTGCGGGATACCATGAGAAGGAGTCACTCGTTGAGCTGAAGCTTATGAGGCTTAGCTGAACTGAAACACGACGCTGCAAAATGGGCTAGCCTATACCTCAGCTTGCTCTTGATCACTATGCCGCAATCTGTCTTATCTCGGTTTTAAACCAATAAAGATGCAGGCGGCGAGTTGACAACGGTTCTATGGCTGCAACAGAATTCTGATGAAGGTGTCGTGCTTCCCTAGTCGGAATACTCACAACCAATCTCTTGAAATCAAAATCATGCCTCTTTTAATGATCGTAGCTTACCCAGTAGGATCATCGTGTCATTCCGCCGGTGTACATCAGCAGCTGGTTTCGTCTGCTGATGTTGAGGTATATATATAGGAACGCTATAATTAGCACGTCTCGGGCTTCGAGGAAATGAATTTGAGAAATCCACAGAACGGAGAATGGCCTTTGCCAGAGTACAAAGACACAGTTGTTTTGCCTCAGTCTTGACTATAATATCATTCATCAATTCTCCTCTATATCCTGATAATCCGTTCTTTGCGCACCTGGCGGCGACATGACTCACAACTTGGAAACTCCAGAAGAGGTGAGGGCTCACTTTGCCCAACCCGACGCACACTACAGAACAACCGTCCACTTACCGGCAAACAAGAACATTGAAGTATCCGTCATGTGCAACGCACATTACACCCAGGTTGTCTACGTGGCCGAGGGCAATAAACTGGGCATCACGGCCTTCGTTGGTACGGGAGAGAATAAGCCCATGACTTACGTCGACACCAACAAGGAGGACCAAGAGTCGCTCGACCTGGGCGTGTCCGCCCAAGCGAGAATTCTGGAGCTTGCCTTTCTATACTCTGTCCGGCCCAATGGCCAGCTGCAGCCTGCGCATCGCATACTGCCGCCAACCACCGTCCACAGCAAGAACGCTACGCAGACGCGAATCACCTCGGAAGATGCCCAAGACAACGACAACAACGACACGGAGGTTTTCATCTTCATCAGCGAACCACCCACCCTAGATCTTCCCGAGTCAATTTCCGAGTCCGACGTGCGTCCGGCCTCTGATTCGACGCAGCCCAGCGACAAGATCTCGCCCCTTGTCGTAGCGTCTCATAACAGTCTCTCGGCGCATGGCAAGCTCATCTACGGTGGCGGCCATGCTAATGCAAGCCAATTCAACGTCGACATCTTCTGGGACAACTTTCTCAAAGGAGAAACTAAACGCTATGGCAGAAACCCTTGGAACGCATACGCTCTTGCGTGGGGGAAATTGTGGACGTGGTTGTGGAGGAGGATGTGTTTACCCCGGGGTTTAAGAACTACGTCAATGTCACGATCTATCTCGCACAGCCGGATCAGACAGTTACTCTCTTCACGTCATTCTCCTATTTCTTCAGTCGGCCGACAGGTCAGCCCACAGCCACATGGACTCTGAGACAGCATGGTGGTAACTGGAAGATACAGGGGGTTAGAGATTAAAGAGCGCGTGTTTTGAAGGCTCTGAATTATCAATGGTCTGTCCTGGAACGCCCCGATTTCTCTTCTGTAGTGCCTAGTTCTTGATTCTGCAGAAATCACGAGATGCTCACCTAATGCTGGCTGTCAATGCATTTCGCCCGTGTTGTTGGTTGCCATATGTGCCGAGTGTCGAAAGCAAGTCCGTAGAGCGGACTTGGTACGGCCTGCAATCAGTTTAGGTATCACGGGTTCATTCCTGCAGCGCCTTGCATCTGTTCGCTGCTGCCTGGAATTCTCAGCCCACTCACTACAAGACAGAAAACGGCATGGCTCAACGCCCTCGCACGGGCCATTTCATAAGCGATGAGTGAGCGCCCCTTACAAAAATACGACTTTTGAAAAGGCATGACGACAACTCTGTTGCACACGAGAAATCTGGCTTCATCACGACTGCCTGGAAGATGTTGACACCGTAAGCAGTTGAACTCTTCATAAATGCTCAATGTGTGCCCATATCTATGTTTGATCAAGCGATTCTGTTGAACCTCGGCAGAAATATCTGAGTTAGTACATCATCCAACTCATTGTTTGGCGATCATGAAGCACAATCGCCGCTCTAGCTGTGGCCTCAGCGTAGTCGCCACGCTCCTTGTGTTGCTTTCAGCTATACACTGCGCTACTGCGGAATGCTATGGTGGAGAATCAGAGTATCCTAATGTGTTTGTCGTTGTAGGTCATGTTCCTTGTTGGAGTTTGAAGACTTTGGCTCAACCTTGACCTACAGAACATCGGCCGCTCGCATTCGACTGTCGGGGTGGCGTGGCCCGGCCTCAGAAGAGTCCTGGATGGCAATACAAGTTCGTATCATGCCAAGCAAACCCAGAGAATTAGAGCACTGATCTGGTACCAGAGTGGACGCCCTTTCCAGACGACACGACCTTGCCTGATTTCTTTCTATCTGGACAGGAGCCCAATTTGCAAAATGCTTTATTTGATTCAAGGTAGCGTTCGTCTCGGATTACGCAAGTAGTCATGGCTTACGATGATTAGCTGCATGATCTGTCACAAAGACGAGCCAGAGTTCTTCATGTCAAGGACCCTTGAAAACCCACCGCCAGATCCGAATTTCCTTGGCGAAAATATGTTATCCAACGGAACCCTTCTGGCCATCCTACAGCAGTCCAAAATGATTGCAGAAACCTGGCTGGGACAACCTTCAAAAACGACCGTCATCGCTCTCCCAAAGGCTTTAAGATCCGAGACAATACGCGAAGTCCTGAAGCAGCTCGGGGCAGAGATTGGCCTGGACGTCCTCCAAGTTGGCAGCGCTCCTGCATATGCAGCGATAGGTCACCAGGTGGACCAAGGAGACTACGACGAAGAACCCATTCTGATCTTTGATATGGGGAGAGAGAATTTCGAGGTTTCTGTCATCGAGATTGACCAGGGTGTCATCGAAACTCTTTCCTCATCGATAGACAACCACTTGAGCCAAGCCTTCGGACCCTTTGCGAATGAGCTGGATGACATAGCTAAGGAAACATCTGCCAAGGAGGTTATCGATCTCGTCGGACATGTGATCGAGGAGGCAGGTCTGACCAATAAGGACATTCAGCGGATCATCATGACTGGTGAATATACACAACATCCGGCCATCCGTGCTTCGCTGGACAAGTTCTTCAACCACAACTCTTCAATCGAGTACTTCACCCACAAAGACTGGCCCGAGACAGTCACTCTGGGAACTGCCAAAATTTCCAAAATTCTCACTGGGTACGAATGCGCAGAAGTTTACTCTATTTTAACTATTTCCCCCCGAGCTATTGGAGTCGGCATAGCTGGCGGTCTTACCAGCCAGATCGTTCAACGCAACACACCCCTCCCGACGGCGAAGGTACTCAACTTCACTACCACAGTCGACAACCAAACGGTCGTCACGATTCCAATCGTACTAGGTGGTTTTGCTGCTACTGCGAAGAACCAGAAGCTCGCCACCCTCAAGCTGGAAGGCATTCCGCCAGCTCCCCGAGGCGAGTCGATCATCAACGTCCGCATCGCCATCACGGAAGATGAGTCAAAATACGCAGTTATACACTTGTCGGCAAATGCAACCTTGATTGGCTCCCACGGGGCTACTTCGATCAATCACACCATGGTTTGGGATGACGTGTTCAGCTGGAATGGCGATGAACTGGACCACATTATCCTGCAGGAGGAGACAGACAACGATCATTACGACGACGTTTGCCGAGTAACTCCTTACCTTGGGCTCGACGAAGGCACCCAAGTCTCAAGAACAGACTTTGACGGTCTGGATGACTGGTGGTTGACGAAAAAAGCGAAGACAGAGATACAGAATGGACGCCTTGCTCGTGCACTATGCTTCTATGAGAAGGCGTTGCCATACTTTCCTATTGGTCATCCGGAGCTTCATAAAGAGATCAAGGCTCTTTGGAAACAACTACCAGAGCGAAAGGATCACAGTGGGTTTGTCGGGCCACACAATGCATTTCGGAATCCATGGATGAGCACTTGCTACGACCAGTAGTCGAGGTTCCGGTACCGCCGAGTGCTTCGAAGATTCGAGGGGGATCTAATCGAATCGTGGGCTTGTTCGTAAAGTGTCATCACGCCAACAATTATTTGATCCCTTCTCTTGTGAGAATTGTCAAGGAGATCATAAAAACACTGAATAGGAATAGAAGTGACTTGGTTATCTCAGAAAGTTATGATTGATGATTTGAAGAATTTAGAACTCATTATATCAATACATCACCGCAGTAAATGTTTCCAAGATCAAATCCGTGTTCAAACAGATCATTCCAAGGAATATCAGCGCTCGGCGTCGGCTGTGCTGAGCCATGATCTGTTGGGTGGTGACCTTTCAGGCCGAACCAAGACATGAACTCCGTGTCAACTTGGTTATCGGCAGGGCCAAGATTGCTCTCAAAGAAGGGCAAAGTGGCCCGTCCCAATCTCTGAATGATTCCCACACTTCTCTCTACAACCGCTCCACCATGTGATATATCCCGAAGGAGTGTTGTACATGACCTGATGTTAGACTCTACTACGTCGCGCGTAAGTTCCTGTCTCAGAACGGCGCTAGCTCTGAGCGAGTACAGCATGGTAACACCCGCCATGAACAGCGAAGTAAGGGCCACAAATGTGTATGTGACCTTGTTCTTGGCATATAGCGCCGCATAACAGCTGATGAGACTTATTGATGAGTCCGCACAGTGCCGCAGGGCTTCGATGGTGCTGACCGGTGATGCATGTGATGGCCTGTAGAGGTTCATGATCGCTTGGTGATATGCGATTTGGAACCATTCGGGTGTTTGATGCATGGATGTTGGGACCAAGTAACGAGGGGCCGATACCAGCCATTGGTTTAGTCTGGTATGATGTTGAACACGAATAACGTCGATATTGTTTCCGGCAAGGTTCGTGTCTCCCGCTGAGTGTAGCGACTTATAGATGTCGGCATTGATGCGGCGGAGCTCTATGATGTGAAGAAATGTCGACAAGTCGTTTACGTCAGGGCCGAAGCTCAGCGATGTTTCTTGAGAGGGGTTGACGAGAACTTCATCGGAAAGAGATAACGGGAATGGCATGGTAATATCTGCATCTTGAATACCGAGGGGAAGGCCGAGAGACATTGAGATGCCCCGATCCATAGTGTAGACGCACCAAAAAAGCCTCTTACACATTTCTGCTTCGAGAGGTTCCTTGGATGCAATTGTCTCGACGCGGTGTAGGTTCATGCCTACAGCAAGCCGTAGGGCTAAGCCTATCGCATACCATAAGTTGACCGACTGGGGCTCATTGTTACCATAAATACACAGCAGCAATAGACACTGAACGCTGTCAAAGTCATCAGTTGCTAGCGCACCTCCCAAACTGGCGGTGGCCGCTTGGAAGAAGTCGTCTTGCAACTGTCGATGTATTTCATCTGTGCGGGCCCTCTCCGATGCTGCAATAGCCAAGACGATGTTTACTTGGAATAGGGACAGCTCATCGACCGTCTCGGCTTGGGAGAAGGGCAGATAATGTTTCTCAAGAAATGTGGGTTTGTGCAGGGCAGGAAATTGAGGCCATCGACGACTGAAGAAGCCCTCAATCAAGTGATTGTTGTCCTGCAAGCTTGGTTGTATTGCAGATACGGGACCTTCCGGAGTTCGTCCCGTTAAAACACCCTCCCACAGACGGGACGGGCTGTTTAGGAGACTCTCTTCTCCGGTCTTCGATGTCCCTGCTCCCGAAAACGTAGGACGTAGGAGACGATCTGTGTGTAGTCCTCCAAGACTGCGGCTTTGATGACCCGGGTGCCGTGCGATATCTGTGCCCAGGCTGTTTGCACCTGGTGGGTGTGATGCGTCCGCTGGAACTTCCCCGTTGGCAACCGCAGCCATCAACGCCTCCAGCTGCGCGGTGAGGTTCTCCACTTGACTTCGGAGCCGGTCACATTCGCAATCGACGTTGGCTACACGGACAAGGAATCGTTCCGAAGGCACGCATGGCGTGCCTGCCGCCGAGCATTGTCCGCATATCGGAAGTTGTCCGTCACACTTTCCATGAGCCCCTGTCAGTTGCTAGACATCTTCGGGATGATGGACTCGGAGTTGCCTTTACCTTTTGCTTTCTTTTCCGACACCTCTCGCACGCTGCGACTCCACGTTTGAGCCCCCGTCGATGCGTAGTTGAGCGTGTCCGGGTATTGGAGCTAGGAGTTGGGATGTTGTCGGCCTGAGTCGGTGATGAAGATGGAGAGACCCCGTCCGCGGTTGTGTCTTCGGCCATCGATGATAAGCATTCGATTACTCTCACTTCAATTCGCTCTCAGTCTATTTCGTGAATGAAAACTTCGTCGCGATCGTATCCCGTCTTCGGTCTCAGGAGGGCATGAGCTTGTGAAAGAACTCGGGGGTACTCCGTCGGATCGATCCGAAGACCCCGTGCGAAGAGTGGGGCTCGCTGCGTTCGGGGAAACGCCGCTGATGGCGGGCTTTATCCGTCCGCCCCTCATCTTTGTTGCGCCAAATCAAAGTGACTGAGAGATGCACCGACGCTTCATATTGGACAATCACGGAGTAGCGAATGCTGCTTCTATCTCTCGTAGGCAACTGTCACGCCTGGCTACGGTATATTCTTCCGCAATGAAGTAAGTGTACAATGAATTCAATGCGGCACAGATTCCTGACTCTTCAAGCTCCACGTCAAAACCGGCTCCGCCATGTCTCTCGGCCGATTGCTGGGACACGCATGTCCATGTCTTTGACTCAACAATCGGACCCTTCGCGGAATCCCGGGCTTACACCCCGGCTCAAGCAACCCTCCAACAACTTTTAGCCTTCAGTTCAAGTTTGACAAGAGACAAAGCACTTAACGTTGTGTTAGTTCAGCCATCGCCATATGGCAACGATAACACCGTCTTGTTGCAATTGCTCCGCCAGCTTCGCGATGGCGGGGCTCAGTCTCCTCGAGGTATCGCGGTGGTCGACATCGCAAGCACCAGCGATGACGACCTTTGGTCAATGCACGATCTAGGCATCCGTGGCCTTCGGATCAATATGCAAGCCGATGGAAAGAGTACCGACGTTGAAGCTCTCCGGAAGGTGGTGATCGAAACAGCTGCGAGGATCAAGGCCCTTCCTAACTGGAAGATCCAACTCTTTTGCGCTGCATCAATTTGGGATGGTACCATAGCCACATACTTACATCAGCATCATTCTTCAGCTAACATTAATCCATCAGATCTATTCGATACGATATCGAAGCTTCCAGTCGAGGTCATCGCCGACCATGTAGGCGGACTGCGGGGCTCATCTAAACTAGGGCCGATTAGTGGAACCCAGGCGATCGATCCGACCGAACAGCCCGGCTTTGGGTCTCTAGTTAGACTTGCGGAAGCTTCAAAAGTCATCATCAAAATTTCAGGACTCTATCGACTCTCGAGCCGCGCGGAGTCAGGATATAATGACATGGAGCCAGTGATTAAGACCCTAGCTGAGAGAGTACCGGATCGGCTGGTTTGGGGCAGTGATTGGCCACACACCGGCGAGGGCAAGGATCGTTTGAAACGGGGCAAAGATGCCATCGAGGAGTTTAGAGTAATCGACAATGAGCTCATTTTGAGAAATCTCAGGACTTGGGTCGGGAGCGAGGACACATGGAAAAAGGTTACGGCGAGAAACCCTGAGAAGTTCTATCACTAGCAAAAACCCCTGTCCCGGCCACCAAACGCGTCGCGGTTACATTTTTGGCCGACAAGAGCCCAACTTCTTTCACAGTGGGCAGCAAGTTTAATTGAGTGAGATTGTAGTGAAAATGTACGTTAGCCGTCATGACCGCGACAATCAAGGAGTTCGCTAACACGCAAAGCCGGCATTGAGGTATCGGATGTAACCGAAAAGCCAACCTCGGAGACCGGAAACACGGGCTAAACCCGTCTCGGTTGCGCTGTCGCGCCCCGTCCGCATTTTCGTCCTCTTAATGCTCAGTGAGTGCCCTCTGGTAAATCCAGTCTTTGACAACTAATTTCACTGGTAAAATGGCTTCAATCTCAGCTCTCAGCAGTCGAGGCGCCCGCACGATGGCACAATTCACCGCAACAGGTCGCTTCACGTCAGCAGCGCCCATGTCCACCAAGCTCCAAGTTCGTGCTCAAAGCAGTTTGCCAGCAGCCTACTACCGCGGCGGCACATCCCGGGCCATCTTCTTCCGCCATGAGGACCTTCCGGCCGACCGCTCCGAGTGGGACCGCATTTTCCTCGGCAGCATCGGCAGCCCGGACCCGTACGGTCGGCAACTCGATGGCCTCGGCGGCGGCATTTCCAGTCTTTCCAAGGTCTGTGTCATCAGAAAGAGCGACCGGCCCGATGCAGATGTCGACTACACCTTTGTCTCTCTGGGCATCAAGAATACAAACGTCGACTACTCTAGCAACTGCGGCAACATGAGCGCCGCAGTGGGCCCTTACGCAGTGGACTCTGGTCTTGTTGAAGTTCTGGACGGGGCAACTGAGGCGACCGTGCGGGTTTTCAACACCAACACGGGCAAAGTTATTGAATCCATCTTCCCGCTTGATGGGAAGGAGGCCGCAGCCCACGGAGACTTTGCTATTGATGGCGTGGCGGGCACAGCGGCGAGGGTGCAGCTCAACTTTCTTAATCCGGCTGGGTCACGGACTGGAAAGTTATTCCCGACGGAGACCAAGGTGGATGAGATTGAGGGCTTGAAAGTCACATGCATCGATGCTGGCAATCCTTGCGTTTTCGTCCAGGCGGCGACTCTTGGTGTCGAGGGAACCATCACTCCTCAGGAAATTGAGGATCATCCCACACTATTGCAGACACTGGACAAGATCCGCCGAACTGCTGGTGTGAGGATGGGTCTTGCCAAGACGAAAGAGGAGGTGCCTGGAAGCGTGCCAAAAATCGCGATCGTATCGCCACCAAAGGATGGAAAGGTCAATACCCTCGTCGCGCGTGCGATGTCGGTTGATCAGCCTCACAGGGCCATTCCGGTCACTGTTGCACTAGCTGCAGCTGCAGCTGCGACTGCGGAAGGCACAGTTGTGTCTGAGTGTGTCAAGAAAAGCGCTGAGACTGCTGGTGATGTACGGATATTCCACGCAAGTGGAATCCTGGATGTGGCTGCGGACTATGGGAAGGATGGGTCTCTGGAGTCTGCAACTGTGTATCGAACTGCACGCAGGCTCATGGAAGGACGGGTGTTTTGGAAGTGACTTACCAAGCATCTTGGGCAGGGCTCGCATAGACGAAGATACATCCCAGAACTAAGAGCGAGCCAATAATTTTTGTCGCCAAATGCGATTGGGTGCACACAAGCGTCTATCTCCTCAAACGATTGGCTGCTCCCGTCGTCATGAGATTCCTGCGAGGTAGACAAGAAAAGTACATATTGCGTCAGCATGCAGTTGTGTCGCTTACTTCGTGAAGGCCTAAGGCCTCGACTCAATTGACGTCTGGTTCCCCTCTTCACACCCTAGTTCTCACCCAGTTCTCTGATTTCTAGGTTTCTTGGCTGGCTTTTACCCGTACCTGTGTCGTCAGTGGCAAACAAAACGTGGTCGAGAGGTCTGAAGGCATCGCACTGCAAGCCCATGATGTGGCTGATAGACGCCCGCGATATTGAATGTCTTCGTCTTGAGGAGTTCCTGGGAGATCCTCCCGATAGCTATGCTATCCTATCCCATACATGGAGTTCCAACGAGGTGACATTTGAGCAATTCACTGGTCTGCAACCGTCGCCGCTTCGAGTTAGCGAAAACCAGCTGGTACACGAAGATACCGGTCTGTTCAGTTCTAGTGGTTTCCAAAAGATTAAGGGAGCAGCGAGTTTGGCGAAAAGCCAGGGATTCACATACCTATGGGTCGATACATGCTGCATCAACAAAGCCAGCAGCGCCGAACTCTCTGAGTCCATTAACTCGATGTACCGCTGGTATCAGCAAGCAGAAGTATGCTTCGCCTATCTTTCAGATGTCAGCTCTGGCTCCATCCGAAATTTGAGCCAGGTAGGATCCGAATTTAGGTGTAGTCGTTGGTTTACCAGAGGTTGGACGTTGCAGGAACTCATCGCGCCCCGGGTTGTGGAGTTCTACGCTGCTGATTGGTCATTTATTGACACAAAAATGGTAAGTGACAAATCCCACCCCAGAAATGCCGGCTTCCTCATAGGATATAGACTGGTAATGATCCATTCTGTGGGGTCTTGTCTGACATCACCGGCATCGACCTTGACATTCTCGCCGGCAGAATGGCCTTAGACGACACAAGCATAGCCAGCAAGATGAGATGGGCTGCGAAGCGCAAAACCAAGCGTAGAGAGGATATTGCTTACTGTCTCCTCGGTTTATTCGATGTTAACATGCCTTTACTATACGGAGAAGGCTCCAAAGCCTTCAGGCGCCTTCAAGAAGAGATACTCAAAGAAACGAACGACCAGTCCATATTCCTATGGGCAATAGATCCTGGCAGCAGCTCGGAAATGGACCACCTACACGGATTACTTGCAAACTCCCCCGAGTCATTCTCACGTCTTGAGCTGAATCACGTTCGCCCAATGCCGCCACTGGAATCGAACGAGAGCGTGCCAGTCAGCATCACAAGTCAAGGTCTCCGTACGAGTATGCTGCTAATCCCAATTGTTCCCGAAGGGGACGATTATTATGCAGTGCTAGACTGCACGGTTTCCACGGCTTATTCGCCTCTCGCCAAACAAGCACCTTGCATAGTTTTGAGACGCCTATGGGGTGATCAATTCGCTCGGATCCCTTGGTCAGTACCTTACGGCGTCCAATTTGTGCGAAACGACTTCGATGGATTTCAGCGAGGTGGTGTTATCACCACAATCTACGTGAAACAAAACCCTTTCTACATTCTACCGGAAATATCAATCAGAACATACATTCAGGGCGATCATAAAGAGGCGCTGTCGTCGTCGTTATCGATTATTGAGGCGTTTCCGGCAGATTGTTTCAGCACCACCCAGTCCATCGTTCGGACTGGTGAGCCCCAGTCAGGACGAGCCATTGTCACACTGCGATTGGGACAGAAGACGACGCAGCTAGTCAAGCCCTTGTTTGATGTTTCTGTTGGTCTGCTGCGGAGCGGCAAGCGATGGGAAGTGCAGTACGAGAAGCACCCGTACACCGGCACTCATCTCGAGGAAGTACATCTCAAGAATCGACAATTTGGAGGTGGGTCGGGAACGGAAGTATACGACAGCTCTGGAAACGCAGCGGTTCTGAACATCTATACGACGGAAAACACGCAACGCGGTAGACGGTTTGTGCAATTGGAGGTCTTTTGTACACCGCAAATCAGTCCCGTTACTTTGACCGATGGTGCCGGGCACGCGATTGTGAGCGCAGAAGCCGCTAGTCCAAAAGCCAGCTTTATGATGGTCATTGCCGATCTGGTTGCATCAGAGACACGCCAATGCTGCTATCAGGACACTTTATGTCGAATACTTTCGAATGTCTCACAGTCCCCAGACGGTGTCAGAACAAGACCAGCAGAACGAGGTCCTGACTTTGCGACAAATATTACCTTGGATTTTATCAGCGAAGATAAACCATATGCAAGTATGGTTCGCGCGATACATGACAAGGACTTATCCAAGATTAAATCCTTGGCTTCTCGAAATAAAGCTTTGATTGAGTGTCAGGCAGAAGAGTTCGACGACTTTCGACCAATCCACTGGGTGGCTGCTCGGTGGACCACGCAAGATGGATTCCGGGTCATCAAGAAGCTGGTCAACTTCAAGGTGAACATCCAAAGTCGAACCAGAAGCGGATGGATGGCTATACACCTAGCCATTCTAACCGAGAACTTTCCAGTCGTGCTCTATCTTTTGGAAAAGAGCAAACGATCACGTGGCGAGTGGGACGTGGCAACTGTAACAGGGGAAACCCTATCGCACTTGCTTGCTGCCTATGCACAAGACCTGTCATGGGGTGATCAATATTGGATGTCAAACACTTCCAAGGGCAACGTCATAGATGCCTTGGTCATTAAGCGCATGCCAGAAACTCGGGTAAATTCTCGTGGAGAGCTGCCTATTCACCGGGCTGTCGCGAATGGAAACGCCGCCGCGTTAGAAATTGATGAGCTACTTGAAGCTGGTGATATCAATGCGGTAGACAATGCTGGTCGCACTGTGCTGTTCCATGCGGTTTGCGGTGGATGCAGCCATATCATCCAGAAGATACTCAATATGGGAGCTTCGATCGAGATGGCCGACTCTCAGGGTCGAACACCTATGCATGCTGCCGTCATGGCTCGCCAACCTAACGCGCTCGATATGCTGCTAGACTTTGGTGCTGATCCAGACGCAACGACTACTGCTGTCGGATTAACTCCTCTCCATTTGGCATGTCTGTATGGATTCTTGGACATTGTTGAAGCGCTATTGGAAACTCGGAAAGCTATTGCGTTAGATAATCGGAAACCAGCTGCGTTGGGTACTTGGAAAACTGCTGCGTTGAACTGTTGGTCAACTGAAGGTTCGTCGTTTCAGCCTATACACCTTGCTGTCGCAAATGAACATACAGATTGCATCAAAAAGCTTGTAAAGGCTGGATGTAGCATCGACGGTACTTGTAACAGCTATCTAAGATTGAGGGAAGCAAGAGACGATCGTTTGGCTGAGGCTGAAGTGATATTTTTACCGAAGCGTATGGCGCCGCTCGAGCTTGCCATGTTTCTGGGAAACAAACAAACAGCCTCACTGGTCTCGGCGTTGTCCAAGGTTGGCATTGCTGTTTCGCCCTGATATGAAACCCAACGGCATTGTTCAGGCTGAGGATGCGTGTCATCATGAGCTTATGTGTTTTGATTAGAAGTTCTTTCGATCTTCTCACTTCGTGTCAATAAAAGTTGGCTTCCTCTACGTGGCCCTTTTTCATCAGGTACCTTTTGATTGGACAGATGAGCTAATTCAATTACTGGAGTATTTCGTAACAGAGCTTCCTTCCTCTGTTTTATTTGCGATTTTCTATCAACTCTGTTGAACGCGATCTCAATCCTATCATGAATGACCGGTCCTTCGGGTCTAATGGTTTCTATGAGATCATATCTTCGTAGGGTAAGGATATAAATCTTGTAACATATCGTGTAATGGTAGCAAAGCTACATCATTAGTTCTACTTTTGGCCTACCTGGTTGGAATAGAACGGTCTGATGAAGCTTTAAAGCTGTTCGGGCACCCACTTCTCTAAGTTTCAATGGGTTTCTCTTCCCAAGCGGTCGATCCTGTATACAGGCTGGACATTACGCACTAAAGCCGATAACCTTGGTATCGGTTTTCATAAGCCCGGTGATGCGCAAAACGGTGGCCAAGTTACACGACACCAATGATCTTGCTAGCAGGCTCAGCGAGTTCATCGTTGAAACGATATTAGATACATCGTCTAAAGTGAAACCTCTTTCGCCTGTTTTCTCGTTGCCATCGAGTTCAGTGCACTTCCTTCTCTGAAATACTCAATCTGCGCATTGGTCAACGTGTGACTCAACTCAATGCTGAAGCGTTTGCGATTTGCTGTTGTTGGCGTAGTCGTGACTTCAACATTCTTCCCTGGTTGCAAATGCTTGATACCCGCAATACTTATCCGGTCAGAAGAACTGATCCGCTCATAATCGCTTTCGTTCACAAACCTCAGTGCCAGCAGTCCTTGCTTCTTGAGGTTGGTCTCGTGGATTCTCGCGAAGCTCTTGGCGATAATAGCCACGCATCCAAGATACCGCGGCTGTAGCGCTGCATGCTCACGAGACGAGCCTTCTCCGTAATTATGGTCCCCGATCACAACCCAAGGCTGCAGGGCCTCCTTATAAGCCCGCGCGGTACCGGGAACGTCACCCTCTTCGCCGGTCAACCAGTTCTTCACTTGATTGACCTTACCCGTTTCGGCATTCACAGCTCCGATCAAGGTGTTATTTGAGATGTTCCCCAGGTGGCCACGGTAGGCGAACCACGGACCAGCGGGTGTGATGTGGTCTGTTGTGCACTTGCCCTGAACCTTGATCAGAATGGCACAATTTTTAAAGTCTTTTCCATCCCAAGGTTCAAATGGAGCCAGTCTCTGAAGGCGCTTCGAGGTCTCAGCAATCTGGACTTCGACTTCGTTACGACCTGTTGATGGTGGAGGGCTGTAGACGTAGTCCGTGTTGGCGTATCCATTAATTGGCAGAGCCTCTCCTCCTGGAGGCTTGAAACGGAATTCAGAGCCTGAGGGGGTAACAATAGAATCAGATGTGGGGTTGAAACTGAGATCGTCCGAGAAGATCTTCGTCATAACCATTTCAGGCGAGGCTAGGAAGATATGAGTGGCTGGATTTCCGTCTAGTCGGCCGGTAAAGTTGCGGTTGTAGGACGTGATGATAGAGTTCTTGACGCCCTGAAGCTCAAGTCAGCATATCGTCTTGGACCTCGGCTGAAATTAACGGGCTTACCTTCTCCATATCTTGACGATCCCAAGAGCCACAACAAGGACCGCAGGCATTCGTCAACAGCTTGCTTCCGAGCTCCTCAAACACTTGAAGCACGCCATTCTCCTGCAGTGTCTTCCGTGTTTGTTCACTTCCGGGAGATACAAAAAGCGGCATCTTCGGCTTGAGCCCCGCTTCAACCGCCTGTTTCGCCAACTCTGCGGCCCTCGACATGTCTTGAAATGAGGAATTCGTGCATGAACCAATAAGACCCGCAGTCAAGGCTTTTGGCCAACCTTCCTTGTCCATGGCGTCTGACAGCTTTGAAATTGGTGTTGATAGGTCAGGTGTGAATGGTCCGTTGATGATGGGCTCCAGCTCGGAGAGGTTGATGTCGATGACTCTGTCATACTGAGCATCTTCGTCTGCACACAACTCAGAAGATGCGAGGCGCACCGCATCGGCGATATCGTGGCGGTGTGTCGCTTTCAGATACGATCTCATCGCCTCGGAGTACGGGAAAATCGATGTTGTGGCTCCCGTCTCAGCGCCCATGTTGCAAATCGTCGCCATACCAGTTGCGGAAAGAGACTCGGTGCCCGGGCCGAAGAACTCGATGATAGATCCAGTTCCACCTTTGACAGAAAGGATTCCTGCCAACTTATTGATGACATCTAGGCGCTAGGTCAGAAATCATAAACCGTAGTTTTGAAGAAATTTCGCTCACCTTTAGGCGTGGCCCATCCCGACAGTTGTCCCGTCAATCTCACGCCAATGATGTGCGGTGCAGTCAACTCGAACGGCAGCCCAGCCATCACGTCAACAGCATCGGCCCCGCCCACGCCAATCGCGATCATCCCCATTCCTCCAGCATTAGGGGTGTGTGAGTCCGTGCCGACCATCATGCCGCCCGGAAAAGCATAGTTCTCGAGAACAGTCTGATGGATGATTCCAGCGCCAGGTTTCCAGAAGCCCATGCCGTACCTCCTACACGCACTTGACAAAAAGTCGTAAACCTCTTTGTGAGCGCTCAGGGCTTGGGGTAGGTCTTCATCCTGGCCTGTCCTGCCGACGATAAGATGGTCGCAGTGAACGGTGGTAGGCACAGCAGTGGAGTTCAGACCGGCGGACATGAATTGGATGATTGCCATTTGAGCTGTCGCATCTTGGCAGGCGATTCGCCGAGGACGTAGTCTGAGTTGCGTCTTGCCTCGGTGTAAGGGCTCATCACCTATGTTGTCCGCATGGGCGAAGAGAATCTTTTCTGAATACGTCAGGGGTCTTCCAAGACTGTGGTGATGGTCAGCATTGTATTCATCGAAGGGTTCAGGATGCAGGCTCACATCTTTCGACTTGACTCGATCCGACGCGTAAGGTCGGCATAGTCGATTGTATGATCGGTCTCAAATCGGCTCAGTCTGGCCTTCGAGCTGGCCGAGCTTACTGATGCTAGGCCTCTTCTGACGCTAACATGTCGTTGGTTGTGTGAGCCCCTTGATATGCGCGCCAAGGGTCTGGATACGTGAAGGTACATCTTGGACCCAGCATTGACTGACTAATACCACAAGTTGTATTCGCCAACCATGGAACAGGTGATTATTTTCAAATAATTCATCTTTGGATGTTTTTAACGTTGCAGGGGGCTGATTTGACTGTGAAGACAGTTGATCGGAGCGTTCCGATGCTTCTCACCCAGACCGAGGACCGCCGGCTCTAGCCGAAGCAGCCCAAATTGCCCTGCACTCAACCTAGTATGCAAGCACGGACTGTATGGATAGACGATAGCCTCACTTGGATTTAGTCATATTCTTCTCCTCGCAAACGTGCAATGTGTGTCTTTAAGCCCCTGCTTCGTATGATAATCTAACCTAATCGCCGGCGATACCAGTGACACGTTCCCGAGCTTCCGCGTTGATTTTCTTCATCACCCTGACCAAAGGTGCGAAATCGCACTCCTCCTGAGCCGCTGTCTCAATACTCTGGGCCACGCGGTCTAGCAAGTCCAAATCAGCAGTCGCATCCTCGAGGTCTGGAGAGTTGATCATGCTGCTAGCAATATGGGCATATGCAATGTGAGCTCGATAAGAGCCCAAGATGTACGATATGGCCTCAGCTGCGGGGAACCTCCAGACATGCAGCATCAGATATGTCAGTTCCAGGATCCGACGTGATATCCTGGTTGAAAGGTGTGTCTTTGGTATGTTGTCGTCTGAGGAGATTGGGTTAGGCGAGTTGGTCTTGAGGAGTGTGGCCTTTCGAAGCATGAAGATGATGCAGGTGTAGCCGTTGAGCAGTAAGTCCCCCAAGATCCACAGGTTGATCATATCGTTTTCGTGCGCTGATCGCTGAACCCAATCCTCCTGCCTGTTGTTAGCTACCCCCGAGCACTCGGTGACGTTTCTGGAACAAGGTCACGACTCACAATCCTCCATTCCTCGAGCAGCGACTCGATCTCGTGACAAAGAGGTTCGATGGCATTCACAGCTTCGGACTCATTGTTAAGCATTTTGATCGTTTGGAAGAAGTGGATTAGAACGAAGGTGAGTCGGCTGCGAACCAGAAATGCAATTGTTGGCACTGGTGCGTCGTTGTTCGGAGTCGAGTCGAGCGAGAGCCACGGCAAGTTGACCTGCCAGCTGTCGAGACTTCGAAACAGCTTTGCCGGCTTGTTGTAAATCAGGTGGTAGAAGAGATCGGTTTGAATGAGCTCCCACATGCCTCTTCGATCGTCATCTGTTCTTGTGGAGCCAGGCTCGGTCACTGCGAAGTAATCGTAGCCATCAAGACTGTGCAGGTGAAGGCCTTTGGCATAGTCGCAAGCTAGCTGATGCATCTCCAGACTTGAGTCAAAGTCGAACATTTCTGTCGCAACTCCAGTCTAAGTGTAACGAGTCAGCGTATAGGCAGACTTTGGCAGGGATTGGGTTTGGCTCACCATGAAAATAGCAGCGATAAAGTCCGTTATTGACCCAGTCGCTTCCTGCTGCCATGTTGGGATGGCACGTAGACAGCAAAGGTAAAGCTGTCTTGCATACTTTCGATCGGGACTGTGAAAGGATCTCGTGTTGAGAATGTAGCATCCACGCCAAAGAATGACATAGTATACGATCAGGATACAAGGGTCGAGGGTGACATGCTTCATGGTCAACATGTCGGGTATCATCTCAATCATCTTCCTGTCAACGAGACTGAGAAACGTTTCCGTGGGCGTGTAAGTGAAATAGTCTGTGCCAAGAAATGAGTGATCAGCGAGACGCGATCGTGCTTGTGGGAACATAGGCCTTACTGTGGATCCAAGTCCTTGCAAGTTCCGGCGGGATGAGGACACCCTCTGTGGTGATTGCTTGCAGCCCAACAGTACGCTTCAACCTAAGATCTCGGACCCGATCGAAGGTGTCACTGAGAGTGGAGGCAACATCGAGTGGGGGAGATCCCGGAGAAAGGCCCTCGGATGTCTTTGTTCTCAAATGTAAGAGCCCTATGCTGTCTTCGACAGAAGGAGTTGGAGAAGGATCCCCAGGCGGACTTGGAATGGAATACGGTGTCTCGGAGACATCATCGGTAGCACTGCAAGTAGACTTTTGCCGTTGCGACGAAGGACCTGCAATAGGAGATGATTGCTTGGACGAATATCTGCCCTCGATGCGTTGCAGCCGCTCGAGAATCAACGACAGAGTCTCGCTGTCAGAACTTTTGCATGGATAGAAGCTGGTAAGCTTTTCAGATTGAAGAATGAGGTGAGATGAAGCCAAACCTTTGATGTTGTTGTATTTCTTTCCTGATGCTCTTCCTAGTCCTCCTCTGTGGATAATGGCACGAGAGACCTTGACTGTTGCATCGTTCGCATGTCGGCGTGTCTCGGCTGCACCTGACCTTGACAGGTATTAGTCAATGTGCTCATGTGGAGTCTTGTTGGTCAACACATACCTTCTTACTTCTGCAATTTGTACACTGTTTTGTGATCCATTAGCCAAAACTCCCGACAATCTGTCATCCGACCCCAGCATAACGTTATGTAGGCCTCGGAAACATTGCAATGCAAGCTTACCGACAGGCCGTTCACGACAACAACCCCAGGCCGATCCATGGAGAGTCAAAAGCTCGGAACATGCAGGCAGGCAAAGTGCGAACGTCCGGGGTGGCAGCCAGTGCGAGGGGGCAGGAGATGATTCAGGGATCGGAGCAGTGGTTGGTGAGTACTGTGGAATGAGAGCGGTCGATATTGAGAGATGGAAAAGATGGAAAGTCCCAAGAAGACGCCAACCCAACACTGATGGATGGATCACGTCGGTTGTCAAGTCCACGCCGCCGAGGGCACCAGCTTTCTCCACAAAGAGATCTGGATTCAGAGTCATTCTCGCCGATTGACGAATGAGAAGCTTCTCATCCGCAGCTAGTGGCCCACGTTTCCCGAGACTTGGAAAACACGGATCGTTGGCTGCTCCCAGCTTACATCCGGCATTACCCCATCGGGAGCTCCATCTGCAAGCCGCACCTCTCGGCGGGGTTGCTTGCTCGATTCCAATTGATCAGAAGTTTGCGAATGTCAGAAAATCTCCACTTATCCGGCACTTCGCACTCTCCGAAAGTGCGGCTTGCTATCCAGTCCCGCTGTTTCCCCATGCCGGGGGCGACGCCGGATCGGCCAGCCAAGGAACTTCGCACTTTCCGTGAAAACATCATCATGTAGAGAATCATTTCGAAACCTTGACTTTGAGGCCTGCGAAAGAGTCATCGACGCGCGGTGAAGCTGACCGCTGGAATCTTCGGGCCCCGTTGCCAAGGACGCCTGGTGTTAAACGGAATACTTGAAGGCTTCTTGGTCTGCTTCTTTCCTCCAATAATCAGGCAAAAGGGTTCCGGTATTCGTCTTGACCCTTCAAATGAGTTTATTAGACTTATCTCAAACATCATTCATGACCTGCTAGTACACCTATTCGGTCGATCCTATCTCATCTTTTCTCATTTTTAGTTGTCTCCAGACACATCCTGCGGTTTCCGCCCAATCAGCTATCGCATAGGAGCGGCTCAACTACACGCGCGCCCGGGGGCGTTTTGTTCGCGACTATGCCATCAACAGGCCTCTTTGAACATGACGTTCACAAAACTGGTGGCCATCAATACAACCTAGATGCAGACGTCCCTCAGTCTAGCCAGTCAGACGCGGGCACTTCGGTAGGCGAGGAGATCAACGAACTGGCCAGGCGCTTGACAAGCGCATCTCACCCTGGTGGTCACGGTCACTTCCTGTTTCCTGAGCCTTCCGACAAGACCCTCAACCCCAACAGCCCCGACTTCGACGCTCGAAAATGGGCCGCAGAGTTCTACAGAATCCAGACGCAGGCGCTGCTTGGCAACGCGCCAAACACGGCGGGTCTGGCCTTCAAAGATCTTCAGGTGTATGGTCTGGGTACCACGATGGACTACCAGAAGACTGTCGGCAACTTCGTTCTTGAGGCTGCGTCGTTATTTTCACCTTCGAAGAGGCAACAGCGTATCGACATCCTGCACGGCTTGGAAGGTGTTGTCCAGAGCGGTGAGATGCTGGCTGTGCTAGGGCCTCCCGGATCCGGCTGCACCACGCTCCTCAAGACCATTGCTGGTGATACCCATGGCTTTTATATCGCCGATGGGGCGATTCTCAATTACCAAGGCATTTCGCCGGAGGACATGCGGACGAGCTTTCGAGGAGAGGCCATCTACACGGCCGAATTTGACTACCACTTCCCCTATTTGACAGTTGGGGAGACGCTTTACTTTGCTGCCAGAGCACGATGCCCCCAGAACATGGACCTTCCCGATGGCATTTCCAAGCACCAGTACGCGGAGCACTTGCGAGACGTTGTGATGGCAATGCTTGGTATATCTCACACCAAAAACACCAGGGTCGGGGATGACTTTGTGAGAGGCGTCAGTGGTGGTGAGCGCAAGCGAGTGTCTATTGCTGAGGCAGTCTTGAGCTATGCACCGCTCCAATGCTGGGACAACAGCACAAGAGGACTTGATTCCGCGAACGCTATCGAGTTTTGCCGAACTCTCCGCATGCAGGCAGACATTTTTCGATGCAGTTCATGCGTGGCTATCTACCAGGCGCCTCAGGAGGCTTATGATGTGAGTTAAACCTAAGTCTCCAGAAAACCTAACCACGTCGTGCTAACTGCAACTCAGCTTTTCGACAAGGTCGTAGTTCTATACGAGGGTCGACAGATATACTTCGGCAAAGCGACAGCGGCCAAAGCCTACTTTGAAGGTCTCGGTTTTCAATGCCCTGAGCAGAAGACAACTGCCGACTTCTTGACGTCTATGACTAGTTCTGCTGAGAGGGTTATTCAGCCGGGTTGGACTGGCAAGCCCCCGCCTCGAAGCCCTGATGAGTTTGCCCAGGCTTGGAAGGAGAGTCGAGACCGCCAGCTTCTGCTCAACGAGATCGACCGCTTCGAATGCGACTTTCCCTTGGGAGGCGAGACTCATGCCAAGTTTCTGGCCACCCGACGAGCGCAACAATCCAAGCAGACGCGACCCTCCTCGCCATTTACACTTTCATTCCTCCAGCAGGTCAACCTCAATCTCTGGCGCAGTTTCAAGCTTCTAATCAGCGAGCCTTGGATGACAATCACCATGCTTTCAACCAACTTCTTCGAATCGCTCATTATTTCCAGTATTTTCTACAACTTGAAACCCGACTCGTCGACTCTTTACAACCGCATGCTCCTCATTTTCTACACTATCCTCATCAACGCGATGGGTAGTATCTTGGAGATCCTGACTCTCTATGGCAAGCGCAAGATCATCGAGAAGCATGCGCGGTACGCCCTTTACCACCCGAGCAGCGAAGCAGTAGCTGCCATGCTTGTCGACCTACCCTACAAGCTACTTAACTCACTTTCCATCAACATCCCGATCTACTTCATGACCAACCTCCGACGCGAAGACCCGGGTCCCTTCTTTTTCTTCCTGCTGTTCTCCTTCAGCATCACTGTCTCAATGTCCATGATCTTCCGCTTCCTCGGTTCGGTAACCAAGACGATTGCGCAGGCGTTGGCACCTTCATCCATCATTCTACTAGCCCTAATGCTCTTCAGCGGCTTCGCCATTCCACAAGGCTACCTCCACGATTGGATCGGCTGGCTACGCTGGGTCAACCCGGTGTTCTACGCCCAGGAAAGCCTCGCACTGAATGAATTCATCGGGCGCAACTTCAGCTGCACACAGTTCATCCCCTCAGGCGCAGGCTACGCCGGTTCTTCGGTGCAACCCAGCGAGCGAGTGTGTGACATTGGCGGTGCCGCGCCTGGTGCCGACTTCGTCAGCGGCGAGCAACATCTTCGAGTCGTCTACGACTTCGACCCTGGCCACAAATGGAGGAACTTTGGCATTTTGATGGCCCTCACGATCTTCTTCATGGTCCTGTACCTTTTCGCGGTTGAATGGGTGTCGTCTGAGAGGTCCAAGGGAGAAGTTCTCGTTTTCACTCGCAACGCCTTGAAGAAGGTGAAGCGGGCAACGAAGGACGTGGAGAACCCTGACATCAGCCACTCGTCGTCGACATCTCAAAACCAGAGTGACAGCGACAGTCCGGAAATTGCGAAACAGACTTCGGTGTTTCACTGGCAGGATGTATGCTACGAGGTTCAGGTCAAGAGCGAAACTCGTAAGATCCTGCAGCACGTCGACGGATGGGTCAAGCCTGGCACTTTGACTGCTTTGATGGTATGCTACAAACTCATCTTTCCTTCAACTAGCATGACTGCTAACGTGTCAATCAACAGGGCGTTTCGGGCGCTGGCAAGACCAGTCTCCTTGACGTGCTCGCCAGCCGCGTGACCATGGGAGTTGTGAGCGGCCAGATGCTCGTCGACGGTCATCTGCGAGATTCTTCGTTCCAGCGCAAGACGGGCTACGTTACCCAGCAGGATCTGCACCTCCACACTGCGACGGTTCGAGAAGCCTTGAGCTTCAGCGCTGTTTTACGACAACCTCAGCAGTACAGTCGGGAAGAGAGATTGGCCTACGTCGACACCGTCATCGAGCTTTTGGGAATGCAGGAATATGCCGACGCCGTGATCGGCGACCTGGGCGAAGGCCTCAACGTTAAGCAACGCAAACGCCTAACCATAGGCGTCGAACTAGCTGCTCGTCCACAACTGCTCCTCTTCCTCGATGAGCCCACGTCGGGGTTGGATAGTCAGACATCCTGGTCGATCTGCGATTTGATGGAAAAGTTGACAAAAAATGGCCAAGCTATTCTCTGCACAATTCATCAACCGTCGGCGTCCCTTTTTCAGAGATTTGACCGGCTGCTACTGCTGGCCAAGGGAGGACGCACAGTCTATTTCGGCGACATCGGCCGCAACTCCCATGTCTTGATTGACTACTTCAGCCGTCACGGTGCTCCCGCCTATAAGCCTGGGTCGAACCCAGCTGAGTACATGCTCGAGGTGATTGGAGCAGCGCCAAAGGCTCATACCGATATTGACTGGCCGGCTGTGTGGCGCGAGAGTCAGGAATACCAGTCGGTGCAGGAGGAACTTGCGAGGCTTTCGGGTAGTCGAGACGAGAAGGGTACCCAGGCCACCGCTGAGGCTCATGATTCTTCGGCCTATGCTGAGTTTGCTGCGGGATTCCGAACACAAGTGCGAGAGGTGACGACTAGGGTTTTCCAGCAGTACTGGAGGAGTCCATCCTACATCTTCTCCAAGTCGGTCGTCACGTTTGGCTCGGTAAGTCTGTTTTTACTGAAGTCCTTCTTTTCGCAATGCTGACAATGTAACTCTTCACAGGCGTTGTTCATTGGCCTGACCCTCCTGGGCAACGAGAACACCGAGCGTGGCCTCAAGAACCAGATGTTCGGCGTCTACATCTTCCTCTTCCTTTTCAACCAACTGGTTCAACAAATCATGCCCGCCTTCGTTCATCAACGAACGATGTACGAGGCTCGCGAGAGGCCAGCCAAAGCGTATTCGTGGAAAGCCTTCATTCTGGCGAACATCATCGTTGAGATGGCTTGGAACTCGCTCATGGCCGTGTTCTCTTTCCTGTTCTGGTACTTCCCCATGCGGCTCGACCGCAACGCAGAGTGGACGGACTCAGTTCACTCACGTGCTATTACACTCTTCTTGATCTGCTGGGTCTTCTTTCTGTTCTCGAGCACCTTTGCCCACCTCCTCATCTCTGGTCTGGGAAGCGCAGAGGTAGCCGGTGGCATTCTCAACCTGATCTTCATTCTAATGTTCGCCTTTTGCGGGTAAGTTAAGCATCTCGTTTCCCACTCAAGGATTGGTACTGACACCTCGTGTTTTCAGTGTTCTTGCAGGTCCTACTGAGCTGCCAGGTTTCTGGATCTTCATGTACCGAGTCAACCCCCTGACATATGTCGTCGAAGGTTTCCTCAGCGTGAGTCTCGCAGACGCGCCTGTGACCTGCAGTTCCAACGAACTGCTGGAGTTCAGTGCCCCAAGCGGCAGTACATGCGGTGACTACATGGCGCCGTACATCCAGAGCAACGGTGGCTATGTCGTCGACGGAAATGCGACCTCTTGCCAGTACTGCGGTATGGCCGGTGCGAATGATTTTTTGTCGAGCATGAACATGAGTATCGACAATCGGTGGCGCGACTTTGGGTTCATCTGGGCGTACTGTGTATTCAACATTGCTGCTGCGGCGGGATTGTACTGGCTCGTGAGAGTGCCCAAGAACGACTTCAAGAAACGGACTTAGAATTTGGATCTCACAACAAAAATTGGGGTGTCCGAGAATAGAAGGGGTGGAGTATTAGATTGGGTTTAGAGCCTTTGTTGCAAGCGAGCAATAGATAATACAGCGTTGGTACTAGAGTATGGATTGAAATCATTAATGCGCGACCAGCACAAGCAATGTCTTCGGTAGATGAAGGAAAATTTAGACAGCCTCAAAATTCCAAAACCTGCATGAGTTTCAATACCTGCGGAACAAACGCGAGTGAAGGACAGAACTTTTGCTGTTGAGGCCATTCATCGGAAGCGTCCGATATCTCAACGTGAATGGCCATCGGATGAAGCCGATGGCGCGAACCAGACTGCTGCGCTCCGTCTCTCTAACACAACGATGCTTGGTCAGGAGTCTCAACATCTCAATCCGTCGTAGGTACAACTGTTCATCTTCGCTCTTCTAATCAAGTGCAGTTCCAGCCCGTTTCGTTTCGCGGTGTTGCCAATAAAGCATCTCAAGATGGCAACTTCAGCGGTATGCGCACCATCCTTGGAAGCGGTTGAGAAGCGCAAGACACCATGGAGGAACCTATTGGTCGGCGCATGTATGAACGTCATTCAGGGTATGTTAGCTGTGCTCTCAGGAACCAACATCATCCACTCCCGCCTAATCAGATAATCTAACACTGATTCTAGTAACCACCCTGGGGCAGCCCATGGAGGTCATCAAGACCCATGTAAGATATTGCAAGTCAAGGTTACTGTGACGACCACATACTTACCAATTCTCCTCGTCTCTTTATTCAGGCCAGTGCCAACAGAGCCGATTCCCTTGGAGACGCTGTGCGCAAAACCTGGGCTCGTGCTGGTGTTCGAGGATTCTATCAAGGTCTCATACCATGGGTTCGTATCCCGGCATGGTTTCCCTGTCAGGCTTATGATATGAACGTTTACTACAGGCTTGGCTAGAGGCCTCAACGAAAGGGGCAGTCCTAGTCCTTACTTCTACAGAGGTTGAGTACTACGCCAAGAGATCTGGCCTAGGTACCGAGATCGCCGGTGTATTGGGCGGCATTGTTGGGGGTGCATCTCAAGCATACCTTACCATGGGTATGAACACCGCCAGACCATGCTTTAATTACACAGCTTACATGACAAATCAGGTGTTACAACATGTATGAAGACCGTCGAGGTGACAAGGCATAAGACACTCAAGACAGCCGGCAGAACGCCGGGAACCATGGAGGTATTCTTCCAGATCCTACGCACCAAGGGTATTCGGGGTCTGAATCGAGGTGTCAACGCAGTCGCTCTTCGTCAGATCACCGGCTGGTCTTCAAGAATCGGCATTTCGAGAGTAGCGGAGGGTCAGATCAAGTCGCTCAGGGGCAAGTCGCCGGAAGAGAAGCTTGCCCCACCTGAGAAAATTGTTGCATCCATCATCGGAGGTGCTCTGAGCTGTTGGAATCAGCCATTTGAGGTAAGATCTTTTCGTCTTCTGCTTTGATGTCGATACTGATCATTCTTCACGACGTAGGTTGTGCGCGTCGAGATGCAATCGCTGAAGGCAGACCCCTCACGCCCGCAACAGCTCACGATGGCTTCTACCGCGAAGCATATCTGGGCAACGAATGGATTCACTGGTTTCTTCAGAGGTGTTGTACCTCGAATTGGAGTCGCTGCCTGGGCCACAGTATGCATGGTCGGATTTGGGGACATGGTGAAAGAAGCCGTCGGTTCGAAGGCTTAGATGAAGTGTGGAAATGCGGTTGGTTGGGTCGCGGCACGGAAGCACAGCTTCAGGTTGTTGGGATTAAATGCTTTAAAATCAAACTCATGCAGGCCGTAGTACATTACATACATCGCAGACTCATCAAGAAAAAACACCAATTATCGACGCCATACAATAAAATAATACACCCATCTTGACACAAACGCCGTGCATCTAATCCTGCCATCCCGCCATGGAGCTCGTCATCTCCCAGTCACCGCTGGCGCATTGTCTCCAGCTCGTCGACACAGTCGCCTCCTCCGCCTCGAGCGTACCATCGTCAGCCTGGTGGAATAGCGTGATGTCATAGCAGATGGCCATCGCCATCAATCCAATCTCAACAGTGTGCGGCTTGTGCATCTTGAAGCTCAGATACCGGTCGCTCTCCTTAAGCACTTCCTTCAGCGTCGGCTCGGAGCTCTCGCTGTACACCTCGGGATCGCCAAAAAGCAGCGGGTTGCACATGATGGCGCCCTTGCCAATGTACTTCAGCGCGCTCTTGGGCTTATGGCACAGCGAACCCCAGAGGAGCGTCTCCATCTCGATGGCCTTGGCGTGGTTGCGCTTCGCGATGGTGTTGAGGGGTCCCTCGTCCTCCGACTCGTCGTCGGTGTCATACTCGCGGCGCGGCTTGGGCTTCTCCTTCTTCTCCTTCTTTTCCTTCTTCTTCTTCTTCTCTCCCTCTTCGCGCGGAGGGGATTGCGAGGCCGGCTCCTTGCGCTCGCGGCGGGCTAGTTGCTTGCCTTCGGTATCCTGGCCGCTCGGGAGGATGGGCTTCTTCTTCTTCTGGCGCTCCTCCGCTCCAGGGCCGTGGGGGGAGGGGTCTTTGGTGAGACCGAGGACGGAAGGCATGCTGGCGTTGTTTCTAGTTGTTCAAGATCTCTGTATTGTAGTGTGGGAATCAAGTTTAGATCGCTTTTTTCTCGTCGATGAATGCGTTCGCTATGTTGTAGATGGAGCAAAGTGGCACCGGAAAAGAACAAGCTCACAGTCACAGATGCAACAGAGGAGGGGGGGGCACAAGCTACTTCAAATGGGGGCGCAGAAAGGCAATGGGCAAAGGCGACGGGCAGACGTTACGTGGTATGATGTCTCCCGTCACGCGGCCCCAGCGCCCGTTGACGTCCTTTCTTTCCAGCACAGCACATTCGCCGGCCGAATCTTGAAAGATTTCTTGCTTTCCCGACCGAGGTGACGTCAGTTGTCGCGGCCGAAAGCTGGTGTCGAACAGGGTTTCGTGGGGGAAAAGCTGCATCGATTGGCGCCCCGCACTGCGCGGAGCATGACATCAGTCTCGCTGGCGGGATGTCACTGTGCGGCGCCCTGGAGGAGGTCCAGAACGCTGAGTCATCACCAAGAGACAGGGGTTGATCCCTGTTTCTGGGACATGGAACAGGCGCATTCTCGCGTTCTGAAGATGAGATGTTCGAAGTCGTGAGGGACCGGGAGAAGCTCGCCTGATAGAAACAAGTGGTGGTTTCCCCCCCAAGTTGCCGCATTGCCGCTAACAGTTGAGCCACAGCCGGGGCTTGAAGCCATCGTTTCGTCGTGAGTCCCGCTAGGCTGTTCTGGTCTCTAGAGTTGTCGGTTTAGTGATGGCTGACCACGATGCATGAGGAGCTACTGCTGAGTGGAAGCGTTTCCCCGCATTGGCTGGCTGCTAGAGGGCTGCACGTGTCTGGGCGCGCCGTTGACATGTTCTAGCTGTTTCGCTAGCCTTTGTGGAATTTTTGAGGTAGTGGTGAACTTCCTCAAAAGTCTCATTTCACCATTTACTAACAGAATTATAAGCCAGTCGAGGGAAGAAACGTAATAAGCCAAAGACATCAAGTCATGCAATCACTTCGACAATGTTGAAGCCGCAACCACGTCCTGTAGCAAATTACTCTATTCTCATGCAACGACGCTACTTTGTGCACTTGGCCAGGGCCCGCTTCAATTCGCTTCAATTCAGGCTCGCTTTCCTTTCACCCAAGTCCCTTCGTCGCTGCACTGATTGGCCACCTGCCAACTCCTTCGTGTCTTTGGCGAAGTGTGCCTGATTCGTGTCCATCATCCTTCATCAAACCTGTAAGGCTCGGAATTTTCATCCAGCCCTCATATACATGTAGGTGCCATCTCGAAGGCGTATACGTATGTTGCGTTTAGCCAGCTCTTCTTGGACAAACCTCTTATCGCTCTCAGGATCGCGAGGGCTCAGGCACGGCCGCAGCGAGATTGTGATGCTCCGCACCTCGTCAAGCTCCCTTAAGATCTGAACAAGCAACTGGCTTGGCATCCCCAAGCTTTCATCATTCTCCAAGTTCCATTCCAGTTGGATTCGATCGACTTTCGAAAACAGAGAAGGCGGCATGAGAATCCCCGGGCCAGTCACATCTTGAACAGTGGTGGCTGGCTTGTCGAAAGCCCACGTGTACGGGAACTTTGCGATCCCGAGAGTCGCAGACGTATCGGAATACTGGTTCACGATGGTTCTCAGCGACGCGTCCATCGCTAGATCTGCATTGAATCTCGCGGTGATTTCGAGTTGTCCCAACATCTAGTTGAAAGAGCCCCCGCGCTGCTGTCGGCAAGATTGATCTCGGGCCTCGAACAGTTCGTAAAGTCTTCTGAGAACGCTCAGGTTCGCTCGGCGGCTTACATACGTAAGTGGACAGGCTTTGGATATCCTGTTGCAGATGATGCGGCAGGGATCAAGCATGTCGCTTTCTCTCAAAGTAGCAAGGCCGTTTCCCCAGCCGATGTATTGTCTGGTGGGCCAGAGTCGCCAGACTCTATGGGGTGCTAGCCCGTATGTCCCTGGAACGTATGAAGAGATGAAGAGCAGCGAAGTGGCTGATTCAAAGATCATGTCTTGAATCTCGGGTGGTAGGTCTGTGAATCCCATTTTGCGAGGTTGTTGGTTCTGCTTCGCCCTCAGATCCTTTTCTTTTCGGGCAACGTGTAACAGATGCCTTGCCAGGGATTCTCCGGATAGGCATTCATTCAACTTATCATCGTCGCACCAAAACCTGCGTGTGATGAAGTGAAAGTCGTGTCCGTCGAGTCCACACGTGGAACTTTGGGAATGGTTGTCGTCTTTCCTCCGCCACCATATTCCCTGCTTCTGGTCGAAGAATATCGACTGGTAAGAAGCCTCCATCTTCGTGGCGAGGTCCCGGGATTGACGGAGAATGAATCAAGAGATTTGTTCCACTTGGAAGTCCTAGACGATATTCGATCTTTGCACTTTTCACTTGTGCCCTTCACCAACTGGGTAGTGTCGTGATCGTGAGTCGTCCTGCAGCTGGTAGCGGTCTGTCAAGAAGCTTCACAGAACCAGTTCGTATGGAGTATTTGAGGAATAAGTGAAATACATTCTATGTATATACCCAGGAAGCCTGTCACCTGTTGGGCCTTCCTCATCAGGGTTACAAGGTTCACACGACCCTGATGCTTGAGACTACAACTTTGATTCCCAGAAAGATAAAGCTGAAGCGATTAAAAACTCGATATTTGGGTCAGTAACATTTCGGGTATTTAAGTATATTTGTTGTAGTTTTATTGTTTTCGCCGGCTAAGCAGATCAAAGCAAACCACTATGGTCAAAAGTCAACTCGACACTATGAGCGCGTGCCGCCTTATAGGTTCTCATCCCATCCGTCAACCCATAAAGGTCTTGATGTAATGTCCTGGGTATCGTTAAAGGCCCGTCGAGGTACCTTCAGCCGTCGGGCGCTTTCTTCGGCATTAAAATCATTGAAAATATCACCGCGGCACGTACACTCAACCCGAGAGCCCGAGGTGTCCACCCACAGGACGTCCAAGATCCATCAAATATGGGCTTTAGTATCTTATCGAACAGCTCTTCAAAATGTTTCCATCTGATGCAAGAAAACGGACACAGAATTAATGCCGTTAAGTCCGATACTGGTCCCTTGTCATGAACGACGGGCATCCACATCCTACGTTGCGAACTCCGCAACTCCACCAGGATTGCCCATGTTGGCTGTGCTCTGATTCAAGTGTTCGAAACTCCGCGAACCTATCGATGAGACCCGCAAATGATATTCAAATCTTTTGATAACTGCTGCAGATATTTTCACGTAGGATACCTTATACAACAAATTTCATCGGCATTCGATCAGAATAGCAATCCGCGAAACGAAATGAAGGCCTGTACCAGAACTGTTTCTCCCTTCTAATTTCTCGGTATCTCCCAAGTCAAGTCTCATAATGTAGGCTGTGTAACTCATGTCTTACGATGTCGGCGCCTCGCACGGCGACCTTGTGTAGGCCAAGGATTGCCTGTTATCATTCGTGATCCACGCACCATTCTGCGGATGGTTCCCGACTCCGCGTTCCCACACCGCTGGAGCCGCGGATGGATCTTAGCATCCACAGTCTGCCCTTTTGAGGCATTCTGATGTCAAAGATACCGGACCACGTGAAATTTTGAGCATCAGTAAACAACTTTGGTGCGCAGACTGGGAAGTCGTGAGAAGCTTGGAGCACAGACAGCCCCAGGTTTGACGGTGTCCCAGCGACTGTCCTCCATGAAACCCTGCATGTGCTCTCGGACTTTACCCTACTCCCGCGAATCTAAGGTTTACCATACTGCCCGAGGTCAATCAATGAGTGGCATCATACACTTAAGGTTGATATAAAGGTAACGGATTCGAACGCGGACTGGCCGGTGTTCTGCCATCTCATCAGACCTTTCACCTTCTCTCATCGATTCGAGCGGCTCTTCTCAGTCTAGCGCGCCCTTCCAAGCCTGTCTACCTTACCCCAATAACCCGCATATTGCACCAGTTCCCAACATGTCGGGCCTTCAAACTCTCTTCGCGCCGGCTCCCGAGCCCAAAACAGAGCTCGGTCGCTACCGCGTGCTCTCCTCCACCGCCGGTGTCAGGGTCTCCCCCCTCTGCCTGGGCGCCATGTCCATCGGCTCTGCGTGGTCCTCCTTCATGGGTTCCATGGAGAAGGAGGACTCGTTCAAGCTGCTGGATGCGTTCGTCGACGCGGGAGGTAACTTCATCGACACCGCCAACAACTACCAGAACGAGGAGTCCGAGAAGATCCTCGGCGAGTGGATGGCCGCCCGCAAGAACCGCGACACCATGTTCGTCGCGACCAAGTTCACCACCCAGTACCGCAAGCAAGAGCTCGGACCCGGCAAATGCGTCAACTACTCGGGCAATCACAAGAAGTCGCTGCACCTCTCGGTCCGCGACTCTCTCAAGAAGCTACAGACCGACTACATTGACCTGCTCTACATCCATTGGTGGGACTGGACCACGTCCATCGAGGAGGTGATGGACTCCCTCCACATCCTTGTCGAGCAGGGTAAGGTCCTGTACCTTGGTGTTTCTGATACACCCGCTTGGGTTGTTTCCGCCGCGAACACCTACGCCAGAGCCCATGGCAAGACCCCGTTCTGCGTATACCAGGGTCGCTGGAACATCTTGATCCGCGATCTCGAACGGGAAATCATTCCCATGTGCCGCCAGTTCGGTATGGCGATCGCCCCATGGGACGTCCTTGGAGGCGGCAAGCTGCAGACCAAGAAGCAGCTCGAGGAGCGCCAAAAGGCCGGCGAGGGTCTTCGTGCCATGTTCGGCCAGGGCCAGTCCGAAGAGCACCGCAGGGCCAGCGAAGTCCTCGAAGAGGTCGCAAAGGAACAGGGTACGGACAGTATCCAGCAGATTGCTCTCGCATACGTGATGCAAAAGGCCCGCTACGTCTTCCCCATCGTCGGCGGCCGCAAGGTCGAGCACCTGCACGACAACATCAAGGCCCTCAGCATTCACCTGACGGAGGACCAGATCAAGAAGATTGAGGGCTACAAGGAGTTCGACGTCGGCTTCCCTATGAACTTCATCCTGGATGATCCCCGGGAGGGGGGTCCGACACCTACTTTGGTGGCCGCGTCCGCGCCGATGGCGTGGCAGCGCAGCGGCAAGCCGATTGGTCATGAGTGAGTGCGGCACTTAAAAAGAGGGTTTGCGGGAAGAGAGGAACTCATGTCGCGATTGGTGCACCAAATCCAAATCAATTGTTGTTTTATTATCATTAAACATCTGGTCTTTTACGTTCGTGAAGGTTTCGTGTCATCAAATCGTGATCCTCAGCGTCAAGCCGATGATCTGCGCTGTCATGTCTCTAATAGTACACAATCCTACACAGCAGAACACTCCCTCATATCATGTTCGGAAGCTTTGGGACTGGATAGTCCTTGGGCTTTCCGATCAAGGTTTTCTGCGAATCTGCAGATCTCGAAGACCCGCCAGAGGTTGACGAAGCCGCCCCCGCCGTCGACATGGAAGCTCCCGACGACGCAAGATGCATCTTGTCGTCCGGGACCTCCACTGATCTGCGCGAGACTCTTTCCGACCTTCTGGTCGAATTTCTGACCTTCATCTTGATGGCCTCAGGGAGATACCGAGTTCTCACCGCCGTGTCTCGGAGTAGAACCCGTAGCACGGGCAGAGTGGCCACCATTATAGTGATGGCGGTCTCCGCGGCAGCCCACACGGCCAACTGTGCACCACCATCTGAAGAACTGTCAGCGGAGTTCGCTGTTTGATCTGAACATTTGTGAAACTTACGAGAGAAATCACCCGTTGTGTCGTTCACGGAGCGCATGTAAGACGCTTTCACAAACGCCGCGATTCCGGCGCTGGGTCGGATTAGTGTTCGAATACAGAGTTGCGAAGATAGGGTTCACTCACAGTACTCCCATACTGAGAGCAACGGATACGCCGATTTTCTCCTTCTTGCTGAGGGTGAGTCCGGACGATTCCTCGGCTGGTGTCGGGCGCATCAGAATCATCCAAGGAATGGCGGCCAGGGCTAGGTCGAGAAGGCCTGAGTATACTGCCGGGCAGAGTCAGTACGGTGTATTCAGTGTGGATCGAACTGATGCGAAAGAGACGTACCACTGACGAAAATGCCAAATGACACCACCCACTTCAAGTCGTAACATGTTCCGTCACCGAAAGGCTTCCACCTCTTCTCAAGAGGCACGCAGCCAATCCAGAACGATAGAGAGGCAAAGGCGAAGAGTATGTTCATTGATATGATGGAGAACCAAACAAATGCCTTCTTCCATCCCTCACACATACGCAAGAGTGAGATTGCGAAGGCTGTTTTGCTCCAGACCTGGCCGACAAAGGAGCATGTGATAGAAGACAAGCCAACGATGGCAAGCGTTGTAATGTTGTCAATCGTGATTGGAAACCCTGGCCGTCCGAAGCGAGACTTGATGATAAACTCATTCAGTGTAGCGTCTCCAGCTAGAACAACCTGGCATCATGTTAGTGACTTTGATAAACTGGCGTGGGTTTTGGCACCTACCCAAGAAGCTATGAGAAGACCGTCCTCGAACCTAAACTTCGTATACGAGTATGATATCTTGCAGTAGAGTCTCAAGCCAAGAAAGACGGCCGAGAGAACGACGAGGATCCATAATACCGTCTGAATCCCTTCGGCAGTAGCGTCATCGTCGGCTCGAATGTTTAGTGAGAGCGTCGTCGTATCGAGTTCCGATGTAGATAACCGCGTCGTGTTGATGGACTGTGCCAAGGAGCTCAACGCCTGCGCCCGGCTTCGTGGACAATCAGGACATCCATGAGGGGGCACGACGGCCATCTTCGGTATCCGTGCTGGTTACCGACTGTTGAAGTGATGACAGTAACCTCATGGCAGACACACCTAGCACATATCTGCTAACGGTCGAGGTGGGTCACAAGCCGTTGTTATAAGATCAACTGAATATGCGTGGCGCCTATCAACGGCGAGAATCCGATGTCACCCCCTTTCTGCATCTTCGATGGGACCGGCGAGCAGCGCCGTTTCATTATGTACCACGTGGAGATCGTGGAGCACGCGAAGACTTGACAAGCATCTTGCCAGGATGTCCATGACCAGATGGCTCTGGTTCCTAACATGAACTCGCATCACGGCACTGAGGCGGACGTGGCAGCGCCCGATCGAGCACAGATCAAGTCGTTCGATATCCGCCGGTGGGCAGAAATGGAGGCCTGCAAGGCAAAACGAGGACTAGTGTTTGCGACTTTCTGGAATCCGTGCACAAAGAACGGGATATCCACAAGCCTGAATCTCATAGGACGGAGACACTTCTTCGGCCACCCGGTGCGATGCCATGATTGCCAAGGAGCGGCCGACTCTTTGACCTCCTTCGTCTTGACTTGCCAGCATCGCCAGGCACAGACTTGTGGAGCCTTTCTTGGTGTTCTCGCTTTCTCTATCTCACGCGATCCCCGTACGGCTGATCTAGGAACCTATCGAACACTTCCATTTGAGTTATCACCACTGTCACAGCCGTGTCGCGTCTGGGGAGAGATCCCAGTGTGCACGGTCTGGAGGAGGTCACTACGGCCTTGTCTTCAAAAAGCTTACTTCTTCAACGGATGGGTGGCGGGGGGTTAGTCAGGGTACTCCCGGATTCCCGTCCAGCCCTCCATGGGCGGCAACTCCTGAGCTTGTTGCTCCGCCTCACGGGCAAATGTCCTGGCGGTATCGGATTCTGGGTCGTCTGTTATCCTTAATCCGGAATGGCGCACTTCCGCTGCACATTTTCTGCACGATTTTCTCCCATCTTTAGGGCCAACGATTTCTCGATTTCGCGGCAGTGGTGGAAAGGTAACGAAAAGAAAACAACAACAGGACTAGTGCAGTACCAGCCCTATGACTTGCGCATCATGCTCAAACTAGGCGAAGCTACTGTTCCCGTGCGGGGGAACCAGCTCCTCCTCAGGGGTAAGACCTAGTATGCGCCTTATTCAGTCGTTGTATGATCACCGTAAGAGGCAGGTGAACGTGTATAAGACAGTTCACTATGACGAACCATCCGCTTAGCTACTGCGGGATACCTCGCCCTGTCATCGCGATTCAGCTTCTTCCCCACCCGCGCGTTTCCGAAGCTGCGGCGGGCTTTCCCACACAGTTTGCGGCTCTGCCCCCAGGTTACCTTACCTGCACTGCACAGCATTGCCGCAGGGCGAGTCGCTCTTCTACTCGATGGGATGAAGGGCCGCCGACACAAGCGGCAAAGTACGCTTTCCTTGATGAAACCCTGCGGTTTTCTGTCCGTTCTTGAGTCCGTCCACTAGGCCGCTGTGCGCCCCCTCCACCTGCGACAAAACGGGAGTTGTTTGTGCCGGCGATGGGATCATCCAAAGAATAGAGTCCTCTGTAAGCGCCTTCAACTGTCGACGATGTGAGTCCAGAACACAGCTTCGCATGGGCTGGTTCGTCGTTGAGAAACCCAGATCTTCGAGCCGAGTGTGTCATCGAAACATCAAAAGTTTCCACGGGAAAAACGGCCACCGCGGCGCCATCGAGGAAACAGCACGGTCGTAGTTGAGGCTGCACAGACATGTCTTACAGGAGATATTATATGGCCAAGTCCTCTCCCGCGTTATAGATGCACGGCATTTTTAGCTCCTCGCTATCCATGCACCTCAACTCTGCGTCTGATGACTCAGTCATTATACATCTCTGCATGTCTGAAAGGTTCGTCGCTCGTACACCAATCTTGAGCTGCAGTCTGCAGACTTGGCTTGGGTCCTTGCAGCGTCAATCTCTCTCGGTTTCTCATGTCAGCTCTGAGAGAGCTGAGACCCCGGCAGGGTATCCATAGCTCGGGTCGCTACGCTAATAGGAGGAAGCTTTCCCTACCTCTTCGCCAACTACCCGTGGGATAAGCATATTTAACCTCCACGGCAGGAGCCTTGCAGCTGTTAGCGTCGATGATCGTGCATATTTGACGCGGCTTGGCTATATTAGCTCATCCCTGGGAGCCTGAAGTGCTGCAGGGGAGCCAGCAGTAACAATTTGCCCACCTGTGTGGTCTACGGCTCTTCCATCGGGATATGAAGCGCGGGCTTTGAACTCAAAAGTTACTACAACATCTAGACTCACTGCTGGCAGCAGCGCCGATCCGGCTTCTGCCGTCGGCAGCTTTTCGAGAACCGCGTAAGCGAGAAAACACAAACCCCAACTTCTCGTAGCGAGAGCTTTCCGTAGATACAGTTGCCAAGTTGAGATTCATGTTTCTGATAATGTCGATCAAGTCAAAGACTCTTCGAAATGAGTAAAAGGTGGCCAGGCAGTCATTCTTCGCCGAGGTGGTGTGTCCAAAGCTCGGAGAGCGAGAAGAGGTCCGAGCGATGAGGGGAAATCTTGAAAACCACGATGAAGGCGTCAATGAGACAACACCATAGATTAGTTCAAAGCGACTTTGGACGAGATTCGACAATATCTTCGGCCGGCGCTTGCCCAAAAGTCCTGAATGCGATGCTGTCGTGAGAACAGTGATCGCAAACACCGGCCGCGTCGACGAGGAACTGAGACGAACAATACCGATGCTGGTTGGGCATCACCCGAGGCACCTGACCAGACGCAATTCAACCAGACGAACTCAACTGAACATGTGGAATGAGACTGACATCTGAGGACCAATCTGTGCGGACAGCCAACCATAGCTCCTTCGACGCGCTGCGGGCAAGGCGCGTCTCTACGAATTTAGAAACTGATACATGCAGGTCATAGCCTTAAGTGGTGCCGTTATCCATCCACATCGGACTTTCTAGTCTTGCTGTGAGGGGGAAGCTTGTACATCGCCAAGAAGCGAATGATCTGCCGAGGCCGCCCAAGAGATTCACCTGCTTAACACAATCTGACAAGATCTGTGAAGAATCTAGTACGTGCCTCCCATTTTATTGGCAGTGTACTCGCGGTGTCAAAACCCGGGGCGTAATGACATATTCTAGAACCGAGCCGTTCAAGTGTCAAACAAGTCAAATGTGCTCAGCCCCGTCTTTGATTAGGTTCACAAACTTTCGACCACGTCCTGACTTCCCAGATCGCCTTTCGCCGTGACATCGTGCGAGTTGGCCGACACATCTGATACCTTCTGGCAACCGCAACGAAGCCATCGCGTTGCACGTGGTCAGACTGTCAACTTTTGACAGATTGGTCGGCCGAAAGTGAATGTTTGACAGCCGTCTTATCCGCGCCAGCTGCTGTACGTGTGTCATGGCGCTGACAGAAGCGTCGGTGGCTTGTCAATTCGCTGTCCAATTTGGAGCTAGTCATCCTACGTACCACCAAACTTGGCCTCACTAGCACGCGTTGTGCCCCAGATCTTCAAAGATCTACAATAATTGTGACCTGCACAGCCCTAGGCAGTTCAGTGGCAACTTGAACTACGCTGGATTATGGCATTATCTTCAGCAATTTCTTGATGTATGTGTTGGTGCACTAAAGAGTCTTAAAAGTAACAAAGACGGGGCTTTACAGTAATGCGACCTATCACATCCTCATAGGTTGGTCTTGTGATTTCCAAGTTGCGGCGCAGCAGCCGATTAAAAGCCCAATGTGGTTCGGTTAGCCGTTTCCACGGTGGCCTCACTTGCATCGTTTTTGGCTATTTAACAGGATGTTATTAATTCCAAGAGAACAATCTAGAAGAAAATAATTAGATCCCCAAATAAAATCCGATTCCAACAGAAAGTAGGTATTTGACGTCTATGTCCAGTTGTCATGCAGTGCTGATATTGGCCAGGGTCATAGAACAGCATTCACCAAAAATGGGTTTCTGGAAGTCATCAGCAAACGAGGGTAGCGACGAGGGTGCCACCAAGAAGTCTCTCTACCAACGCTATGAAGACAAAAAGAACGGCCGCGACAAGATTATTTCAGACGAGGACCTCCTGAAGTACACCGGCAAGACGAGAGAAGAGATAAACGACTGGGTCAAAGATCGACCGGGCGTCGCAGGAAATCAGGCCGCGGGCACACTTGCTGCCGGCCCAGCGACGGGGTTTGGTGGCATGGCGACAGCCTCTGGCTTCGGTGGATGGGGGACTGATGCGGGGTCGGAACCGAAGTTTCCGCCGCAGCAGAAGACGACCCGGGCAGAAGATCTCGAGTCGTCAAAGTAAGATGGAAGTGTCACGATGGTTGCGAAAACGATGGCGACGGGCAGCGGCAGGGTTATTATTAGAAACGACCTTGGCAGATAACGTTTAGACGTGTGGGCCCGTTCATCGCGTGGTATCCTAGGATGCGGGCGGTGGAGCTTGGAAACACTCGTTCGTCCGGAATAGTTTTATCTACTGTCTCATAAAATGACAGGATAATGTCTGCGCTCTATACATGGTAATTTTTCAGAAACATCTTTCGTATACCCTCAGTCGTTTTCTGGTCGTCGTTAGCGCATGACAGCTGTAATCCAAAGTGATGATGCAAACATCAGATGGGCTGTTGTCACTTTGAGCTGCCAAGAACGTCCAGTGCTGAAGGTAGTCACAAAGTATCTTTAACTAATGGAAACATTGCTCTTCAGTAAGCTTATTGCCTAGTGTTGCCAAGAGAATAAGCGTAGATCATCATAGATACGTGAGATCATGGGGAGCTGGTCGCTCCAGCTATAGGCTTTTCATGCGCAGCTAACGGTCTCATTCTTCCAGCCCTACGACTATTAACGACTCAAATCTGTTCTGTGATGTTCGTGATAGCCGCACTCTGATTAGTCGGAGCTTGTTACGACCGGCGCGAACGGCGGATCCGAAGCGAATAGTAGCCTAGACGGCTTTGGTTTGGCATTTCCCTGTCGTGTCTGGCATCGTGCCACCAGTTGTGTCACACAAAGTTCAGCTTGCTGATTTTTACATCCATGAGTTGACCTGAGTCAGTTCTTCAAGCTTTGATTACAAGTAGGTTGACGGGCAGACTAGACTTCCAAGCTCCTGCTGCACCTAGCCAAGATTGACTTGGAGGCGTAGTTGATAGGATTACGCAGAGACAGATTGTCATGTAAGTACTTACCAACCTTCATCTATGCAGAGTTTGTTCGTCTGCTTTGGTACAGGCCTAGACCACCATATGAGAACGTCCAGCTCACAGAGTGCTCGCAACACACCATTTCATGGTCATGTACTCTTTCTCATTAAGCTCGTTCTGGCAGCCGACCAGAACATATGTACCTGAAGAAAACACCACCCAGATGACGTTACAATCATGGTCAGTCACTTTGTACAACCCTACGCGCGAGAAGGGCGTTGGTCAAACACCCTCTCAACCATAGCTATTTTCATTTGGCCCTCTGTGGCCCCGTTTCGCAACCGTTTCTTTGGACCAATTTCAAGCCTTGGGCTTGTTCTTGAGCTCGACCCTCAAGTGCATGCCGTCAACAGGCTTTGAGGTAACGAGATCGGTCTATCACATCGTCAGTCAGCAGGTGCACGCTGCGAAGCGACGGTGGGAACACTATGGTACTTACAGAGAACAGGGTTCCCTTGGTCTTGTAGTATCCTCTGTCATCGAGTTGAGGCTTTCCATCTTCCGTGAGATCCAGCTCGCCCAAGCCAACCTTGACAAACTCGAAATGTCTCGCGATGATCGCCAGCACAACCTTGGACTCCAGGTTTGCGAGCTCTGATCCGGTGCAACGTCTGGGGCCTCTCTCATACGGTCTGAAGGAGCTGTCGGGGATGTTGGCGGCGTCGGGGCCGAGCCAGCGCTCGGGCCTGAACTCGTCCTTGGTCTCTCCGAAGATCTTGGGGTCTCTTTGGATGATGTAGGCTCGCGGACTCAAGCAGAGACCGTCGACAACGAGAGGCTGGCCGTTGGGCAGGGTGATGGTGTAGTTGGCACCCTTGGGGGCGACACGAGCGGTGGTTCCGGGAGGGTGAAGACGCAGGGCCTCCTTGATGATGGCGTCGGTGTCTAAGTTGATCAAATGTCAGCGTTTTCAACCCTGCAGCAATTATAAGTGACACCTACAAGGCAGTCGGGCCAAGAGCTTTCCGGCCTGAGGACCAGAGAGCTGCTCGATGACAGACTTGGGGCTTGGGTCGGGACCGAAAACCTCGTCGAGTTCCTCCTTCAGATCCTTGGCAGACTGCGGGCGTCTGTGAAGCTCGTAGAAGCACCACTGCAGCAGAATACTGGTCGTGTCGTGGCCGGCAAACAGGAATCCGCGGCAAGTGTCGCTAGTCTGTTGGAGAACCTCGGGGGTCAATACGTCGATATCGTGCAAACTCAGCGCAGCCACACTGCGAGATGCGGTCGCGAGGCCGGCCTTGAAGTCCTTGTGCTGTCTGATGATCTCTTCCTTGAGGATGGCGTCGAGCTCCTTGTCGAGACGTCTGATCTTGCGCTCGTTCTCCGAGAAGTATCTCCGAAGCCAATGCTTGCCGAGCTCGCGCTTGATGTACGCGTGAGACAGCGCGCGGTACGTTGTCAGGACCTTGCTCTGCTTGCCATCAACCTGAGCGTTGAGGTCCATATCAAAAGTAACAATCCCAATGACGTCGAAGGCCAGGTTCGTGGTGTACTCGTCAATGTTGAAGGCCTCTCCAGAAGCAGCCTTCTCCTCCATTAGGTTGATGAAAAGCTCCGTCTTGTCCAGAATGACCTTGACCAAGGAAAGCAGATGCTGAGGTTGCATGCCAGGCAAAATTCTCTTGCGAAGACCCTTCCATTCCTCGCCGTCAGTAGTGACAAGAGATCGCGCGCCGACCAGGGGAGCAAGATCCTGCATGGCTGGGTGCTTGGGGACACTGGTGCTGTACTGCTTCGTAGGCTTGGTCACCTGCTCTGCGACATCGTTGTTGAGAATGAAGAGAATCATGAAAGACTCCATCGGGCGCCAGTCTACCAGGAGGACGGGAGGGAATCCAAGCTTCTGAGCTTGCTCGTAGAGGAGTTCATCTACAAGATCAATCATGTCAGCGCCTCTCGAGGATGCTCTGGTGTTCACCATTCGCTAGTGAGATGCGATGGCTGCGCAGAACGTACCGAAAGACCTTCGGGGGTCGCCCAGCGCGGCGGCCTTCTCGATCCATGGCCAATGTCCTCTGTTCGGGTCGGCCTCCTCAGGTTGTGGGAAATGCGAAAACAGCTTGATGTCGAGGGGATCAGCCTTCGATCTCCTCAGGTAGAAGACCACGGCGAGCGGGATCGCCGCCAAGAGGAGAAGCTTCCATTGCAGGAGGGGAGCTAGAGAAGCCGCGTCGAGCTTATTGAAGACGCTGAGCAAAGCCATCTTTCAATCTGGGGGGAGCTGCACCGACAGCTCGACTTGCCCTCGAATGAATGGGAAACGGTGGCTCAGGATGGAATGCCCAAACTATCCAAAATTTCTGGCTGCGCCATTTTTGGAGGGGTACAGCAGGTATATATTGGCCGAGGAGAAAAAAATAAACCACCCATGTAACTGTGTGCTTATGACGAGCGTCGCAACGGGCTCCGGCGATCGTCCATCGTCGGTAATGCCACCCTAGTCGCTGTGCCTTGACGAGGGTTCTTCAACAGCAACCCATGTGAAATGGTGCTGTATGTACGTACTGCACGAGAGGTACAAGCAGTTCTCCGGCTGCAAGTCCACCAGTTCTCCAAAATTCGCCCAGACAGAATTTCCTGATTGGAAAGAAGCGTCAGCATCCCCTCCTCATTGAGTCCTCATTGAGCGGTTCGCCCGCACGCCGAGTACATCTGGCAGTTGACGGGAAACGCCGCCCATTGCCGTGGGCTGGGGGAAATGAACAGCCCACTACCCGTTGAGGGGTTCAATCCATCCCGCTTTCCAGTTAAATTGCGGTTAAACCGACGTAATGCCAAGCCCCGGTGTGGATGGGCCTGTGGGTGGAAAATTCTTCAATGGCGAGACTCTGCGATGCAGCTCCTCGAATCAGATGCATCTCATCTAATCTGATGGCATCTTATCTGATCCGATGTACCCTCCGATGTTACCTTCCTCATACAAAAGCGGGTCATTAGCGGGAATCCGAACCCTCAATGCGCCGACCACGGCATCCCGGAGCCATCCGCATGCAGCTGTCCTCAAAAGGGCTGACGGCGCCGTCTCTGCCCAGGGCGCCGTAAAATTCTGTGTGGTTCGTGTGCCTCTGTGGTTCGAAAGTGGCTGCCCTGATCTGATAGCATCGACGATAGCCTGCCATGCTGTCAGCAACCCGTCTGAACCTTAACCAAAAGTGGGTGTCTGTACATCGAGAGCGGAGTCAAGCTTGTGAAGAACATACGAGCTGTGCTTCAGTCCAATCAAAATAGTGGACTGGCAACTTGTGCGGAGAAGTCTGGGTCAATTTCCTGACGCCATCAACGCTAGCGGCCGGCGGGATGCCTAACCATGAGAGGGTGTAAACCACCTCATTATTCACAGCTCAACAAGGCCAGGTGGTGAATTGATTCAACTAGACAGCTGCGAAGGTGCGTTTCGGGGCTGTTTTCATACGTTCACCGTCCGAAGATACATTGTATTGATTTGCTCAGCGCCGTGAAAGAAAGGCCCAACTCTGGGGTATTAGCAGTGTGATCATTTATGAGATGCCACATCTTGACCATAACTATCATAACCCGCCATCAAATAGCTAGCTCCCACGTGTAAACACACTGGCTCGCTAGCATAGATTAAGAACCTTTCCAACCTCTAAAAGTAAATCAGATTCTCTTCAGAGTTGACTTGGTGACTTTTTCCATGGATTATCACTTGTTTGGAACTAGTTGAGACCTCAGACGCACAACCCTCAAGATCTTCAAAACCCCGATCATGGTACAGACTGATGCTATTGAGCTTTGCGTCACGAACAGCTGCTTAGTAAAAGATGAGCCTCATACGTCTCCCGAACGTTCGGGTCGTTGGGGCCTCTGCCATCCTTGTCGTACAGTTGCCAAGCGGGGTTTCTCCAAGAGCCCGTCGGCGATCCCACATCGGATAGCATTTCACGTAGGGCCATGCTCTTATCAGTCAGCAAGGATTTATGATTACGGCATTAGATGCAATTGTCCGTTTCCTGCAAGAGCTCTGGATATGATTCTCGTCTAAGACACATGCAGTCGCAGAATCAATAGTAAACTAAACCTACGGAGGATGAGTGGCTATTCAGTTACGCGCTCTATCTGCCACGATTCAAATTCAATGATTCGTGGCAGCGTACTAACCAAGCCCAGTGTCAAGTTGTGGTTGTTCTGTTTCTAGCGAATCATAGCTAAATGATATGAAATCCTCTTATCGCGGTCTGCTTTCTTGCGTGCAGACTAGAAAATGCTGCTATTTTTGTGTAAGGCTCTGGAGTCAATCTTGATTCGTTGGTCACGTTGGGGGCTTTCAGCTATGTTGGTCAGCGCTGCATGTTGGTGTGGCTAAGTAAGTGGTAACCTTGCAGCCTGGCTGACTTTAAGCTGTTGGTAGGTTCTGAAGGCATTTGCTATAAAGTATAGTATTCAAGGCGATATTCGAGGTCAAGGCTAGAAATCTCGTTCAGTCATACTCTTTGAAAGTTCATGGCTTGAGTCGTCGAATGTAGAGAGTCCCATACCATGATGTTTCCCTAAATACCATCCCATCCCGTTTACCAGTTTCCTTCAGAGACTTCGCCACCCGGCTGTGGTGTGTGCCACAAAAAATATGAAATGACCAATTTGGGGGTTCTTTATGCATGATGATGGCACCAATGCAGCTTACAGCTTGCAACAGCCATGATGTTCGCAGCCTTGCTTATCAGTTGGGTCGCGCATAAATCATCGCCGTCGCTGCGTTCAGAGGGCCTTCCTCTTTCTAAGGTATCCTCCATTGCCAATGACCTGGTGCGTCTCATCACTCATGATGGATCCAGAACAGCGGCCTAGTCTTGGTCCCCGGACACCAACTCGTGTTTCTGAAGACAACCCGCCTCCATACCAACCGCAAACTAGAATCTTCTTAATGAGCGATAACGATGCACTCCCAGAAGGGCAGGCAGAAACAGAGGTACTACAACACGACGATAGTAATGACGAAGTCAATGTTGAGACGGTCCCCATGACGTCCAAAGAGCCTGTCCCGAAATTAGCCGTGTCCTCAAATCGAAAATCTCAAAGGAGGGTATTATGGCAAATGACCATTTTCTATTTACTAGGTAAGTAGGCTCTCAGAATGAAGCATCAGGATCGCTTTCTTTCAAACAAGCTAATCAGTTCCTAGCACTGTGTTTCATGTCGCTGCACTTGGCGTTCTTCCTCCTCCTCCATGGTCGCCCAGTCGCGACATCCGGGTTCAGCCAGAGTCTCCAGGCGGCCCTTGCCAATTTCCTCGCCATAGCTGTCGAAATCTGTCTCTTGAGTGGCATTGGGGTTGCTTACGACCAATTCCTTTGGCGCCTCTTTCGGCACAAATCTTTGAAGGCCATCACGATAGACAAGCTCGTCACCTTAGTAACCAGTCCTTGGAATCTTCTGAGACCAGACCTCCTACTCAGTGCGCCAGGGCCATGGCTCATCGCCTTCATGTGCTTCTCGCTTCCAGTCGCAGTGGTTTTCCCCCCTGGAGCTCTCACAGTCGAGTTCCAGGAATCGATTCTTCCCGTGGTCTTGTCGAATGTGCCGACTATGAATATCAGCAACTGGGGAGACGGGAGTGCCAGAGACTTCTTTCGTCACAGCTTCCTTGAAATGGACGTTGATCTCGTGGGAATGTACGTGATGCACATTTGCTTGTCTCCTGTGCTCGCAGTCTTAGCTAAAGTGATTTCAGACAGCAACTGATTCGACCGAGCCTTGAGCAAATCGCGGCTCAGGTTTTGACTTCCGGGGAACCTGTCCGACTCCCTTCGCCTTGCGATGGTCCTTGCACTTACTCCTTGATCTTTGACGGTCCCAAATTTCAATGTGAAATGAACGACCCCAAGGGACCGTCGAATGGACGAGTAAAGTGCATCGAAGGCATGTTCTTCGCCAAAGACAGAAGTATACAATACAACGGTTTCATATACAACAACTTGTTCCAAGTGGAGTGGCCTGAGACGATGAACGGTAAGTGTGTCTCCAGCACGACCTACTCCATGAACTGTTCTATGTCGCTAGCGACATACAACTTTACTATCTCGAACCTTCAAGACGGCTCGAGAGTTATCCACACCAAAGTTCTCAACGAGCATACCATATGGACAAACTCAACTCCAATACAACAGAACTACTACAACTATTTCGTCAACTACACGACAGAATCATTCTACAATCCACCGCGATACTTGGACCAATTCAGCAGAAACTTCACTTACGCTCAAGCGTTTGCGGTTAGGACAGCCGCTGTACGAGCAATGGAGGGTACCCTTGCATTACGTATGTTTCTCTTGATCGCTTATTCGTTCTGAATTTCTAACACTGGTTGTCATAGTTAAAGATACGAAGTTCGGCGTCGAGTTACCCACGCTCATTTCAAACGATGGGTCACTGGCCGCTGGAAGCCCGTACATCGGGCTACAAGATAAGCTCGACGCCAGACTCAATGTCACCACGTCTGGCATTGAGTCATATCTCCAAGACGTGGTTATATCTTCAATTGCGCTGAATTCGAGAGGATCTAAGCCTCTTTGGCTGAGCGATGCGCCGACCACCGCCCTCTTGGGTGCCAACACATACATGTTTGCTGAGTCCGGGCAATTCTATGCGCCATACATCTCATGCTTGGTAATCACACTCTTCATTTATGCTGCGGGTTACATAAGCCTGCGCCGAAACGGAGTTTCGTCTGGAAATAGCTTGCTTCAGTTTGTCACCACAACCAGCTCCAGCGGCGTTCTGAGGAACTTGAGCCAAAGCTCTACCTCTGGCGGCATGGAGAATATCTCGCGGGAGCTAAAGAATGTTAAGTTACGCTTCGGGGCAGCTCGCGTTGGTGAGATTTCCGAGTCACAACATCCAACCGATCGATTCACTCTCTTGGGTGCTCACGACGAGATTGAGCCGATGACGCGCCGGGGAGATAAGGCATGTGATGCAAGACTACAAACCAGTTCCTGAAGGAGTCAGTTTTCATGTGACAGTAATCGCTCTTTTGGAAAGCTTCACATGCTAGATGTTTGGACAAGATGATAGCAGCGGATTCTGGGTTTGTTGAGATGCTACCTAGTAATCCGTACCAGATAACCGAAATCTTTATCGAATAGCCGGGGGCCACGCGGTTTCTAGACTAATGATAGTGACTTTCATCATCAAGTACTTGAGTGCATGTGATTTCGGACATTATGTTCATGGCATTAGTTCATTTGAACCAATGACGCCTTGGGCCTTGCGAAGATAACACTAACAGTACGGCAGTCTCACCGGGCACCGTATGCAGAGGTTTCGTTCCGCTAACTTTCAGGTTCTTATCAAGATGAGGCTAGACCTCGAGAAGATTTGACGAACACGTGCGGGAGGCCGAACACCCGAACATCTATCGGGATGGGAACGGGACGTGACGTTGACGGGAGCTTAACTCAAATCATGTTCGAGCCTCAAGATCACATGTGAGAGAGTCCCGAAACTGTTGAGAACCATGAGCTTCATCAATCATACTTTATAAAAGCAGAGCAAGAAACTAGAATTGAATCCAGACGCGCATATCATTCCAATCACAAGCCAAATTCCCATGTTCTGACGTCTTCCGTATTACTTCTGATAAGCAGAGGCACGCGAGAATATGCTTTGCAGATGCAGAATCTAGATAATTGCGTAATCTCTCAGTTGAGGCCTACAATTCGCTGTCACTCGGGCATTTCCATGGTAAACCATCCCGGACCATAATATGCTAAGACTTCATGAACTGAGTTCCGACCCCTGAGTCATTCACGACTGGATTGACAATGATGAAGAAGCTGTGAAGGAGCTATTTAAGTGCATATTGCTACTCGCCACGATTGGCCTTTGGTCAAGCGCATCAGACCTGCGTTAGAACACCAGATCAACAACAATCTTAAGTCCTGTATTGTAATGACAATGGCTGTCGCAAGTCCTATCAGACCTATGCCCCCTTCCATGGGTCTTCGCTCTCAGAGATCCACTCATCGCCTAAACCAGATTGAAAAAATCCGCGCCAATGGAATCGGCGATCTGGTTGACCTGCCTCAGCTTGTGGTTTGTGGAGATCAGTCCGCCGGCAAGAGCTCAGTTCTCGAGGGCATCACCGGCATCCCGTTTCCTCGCCAGGAGGGTCTTTGCACTCGCTTCCCCACTGAGATCACGCTTCGTCATTCCACTGGCACCTTCCGATGCACAGCAACCATCAGACCTCACGCTGGCCGGCCCGCTGGGATTGCTCAGATTCTCGGCGGCTACAAGCGCGAGATGAAGGAGGATCTTTCAGATCTTCCGACTGCCATCGAGGAGGTCTCAAAGCTCATGGGAATCCGCGGCTTTACGTCTTCAAATGACGACTCCGCATTTTCCTCGGATGCTCTTCGAATTGAGATAACTGGGCCTATTGGGCTGCAACTCAGCGTCGTTGATCTCCCCGGTCTGATTTCCGTTGCGAACGAAGAGCAGTCGGAGGCAGACGTCGAAGCGGTTCACAGTATGGTCCGGCGTTATCTCCAAAGTACCCGCACAATTATCCTAGCCGTTGTTCAAGCTGGTAACGATGTCGCAAACCAGGGCATCATCAAGATCGCCCGCGAATATGACCCGGAGGGTCAGCGCACTGTCGGCATCATCACCAAGCCTGACCTCATCAACACTGGCGCTGAGGCGAAACTAGCCAACATCGCCAAGAACAAGGATTCAATCAAGCTCAAGCTTGGCTTCTTCCTGCTCAAGAACCCAAGCCCTGTCGAGATGAAGGCTGGCGGCGATGCTGCCACCCGCTCCAAACGGGAGATGGAATTCTTCTCTTCCGGGGCCTGGAAGACCCAGAACCTCGATATGAGTCGTGTCGGCGTTGACAATCTCAAGTCCTATCTCCAGGATCTCTTGGATGCTCATCTTGAGAGAGAGCTTCCCAAGGTCAGGGACGAAATCAGGCGGGTACTCAATTCGACAGAGGGTGATCTCAAGTCCATGGGGCCTGAGAGACGCTCACTCAACGACATCCGCTCCTTCATGACCAACCTCAGCATGCGTTATTACCAGCTGGCCGAGGCGGCCTTGGCTGGCAACTATCACAGTACCGATCAGCAATTCTTCTCCAAAGATAGCGGCACCCGTCTTCGCGCCATCGTCCACCAGGAGAACGGTAAATTTTCGGCGGAAATTCGCGATCACGGCCACAAAAGACAGATAGTCGACGATGATAGCCCAAAGAAGTCTGGTACGTCAACACCTGATAGACTTCAAACATCTGTCACCAGGAAGGACATGATTGATTGGATTCATACGGTAATTAAAGGCGCCTTCTCTATCAATAGCATTGTGCCTTGGCTAACTGCAACAGACCTACCTTGAAACCAGGGGTCGCGAGCTGCCCGGGAACTACAATCACGTGCTCCTGGCCGAACTGTTTCACGAGCAATCCAGCCCTTGGCGTGATATTGCCGAGAGGCATGTTTCCACCGTCTTTGACCGGGTTTCCAAGTGGGTTCAGCAGGCCATCACCCGACTCTTTCAGGAGGAACACCTCCGCAGGGACATTGACGCCATTTGCCAACGGAAACTTGAAGACTCTCGCGAAAAGGCCTTCGAGGAGCTTAACAAGATTCTCAGTGATGAGGAACGCCATCCCATTACTTACAATCATTATTACACGGACAATATCCAGCAGGCGCGCAGCGATTCACAAAAGTCAGCTTTCCAGAGCGCATTGACATCGACTCTGGACAGTGGTTGGTCTCGGAAGATGGATAACATCACTTCAAATATGTCTGATATGGCGAATTTCATGAATTGCTTGCAGCCGAAGATCTGTGTGGATATGGACGAGCAGGCCTGTGAGGAAGCACTCGCAGGCTTGAATGCGTACTACATGGTTCGTGTGACCCCCCACTTTCTTTCACATGTATTTCTAACAGGTTATCAAGGTCGCCATGAAGACTTTCGTCGACAACATATGCAGACAGGTTGTTGAGCGACACATTTTGTCGCCCTTGCCAGAGATTTTCTGGCCCGCCACGGTCTCCCAGCTTTCAGATGATGAGCTTGTGAGGATCGGCACCGAACCTGAAAAGGAGATTACTCGGCGACAGAAGCTCAGTGCCTCTGCCCAAGGGCTGCGAAGCAGTCTGGTAGATCTTCAGAGTATCTCAGGTTAGCTTGCACCTGATGTATGCGTACTTTGTAAGAACATGGCTTAGATAGATTGAGGGCTTACTGATTTCTGCAGCGGGTCCTTTTGCTAGACGTGCGTACAAATTCCTGATGTTACTGCTGGGATTAGACGCTGCGCTGACTCTTATTCTGTCTTGTATTTGGCTGATAACCGGTGGGCTAAGAAAGGTTTGGGTGGCGTTAGAAATTTGGAAGGCTTTGGTTCAGATTCGCTCGCTCACTCGGGAAGATAGAGATATCGTCGGACACATAGAATGTAGATGGTCCATATAGAGAGATAATCACATTCGTTTGCTAGACCTGCTCTCTTGAACCAAAACTGATGGAAAGCTTACACGCGGAATTCTGATCAGCGTCTCAACCACAAGGGATCTGAAGATGATTTCCAGTGACAGGCTGACAGCCCATGAAATTCCCAAAATTGTTGACAATTCGAACTTTCTGAACTTGAAGAATAATGAGAGCTAGTGCCAACTGCCTCTCGTCTTCATACACCTTCACCCCGACATCTTGTGCTATTGTGGGCAACGTCTCGTGTTCATCAAAGGAACGACCTACGATACTTCTTGTGGAGGCATACTTACCAACAAGGATGCTGTTGAGGCCGTGGAGGTGATTTATGATCTCTTGACATGCCCATGTAAATACTTCATGGGTGGTCACCGCTTTTACAGATTTCGTAACTCGAAAACATCCCCTTCTTTCGGTGCCGTGTCACGAGCTCTAGATCTGAAAGTAGGGCCATTCCGTCATACTCACAGAATTTGCGGAATGGGCTGGACCCCCACGGGTAAGTTGCATATCCGTACAGCACGCGGTCGCGGATAGTCTGCAGACAGTTGCTACTGCAGATCAACACCCCAGGACCAGGAATATCAATCTGGAGAGCATCCTTCAACAAGAATGCACGCGTTTATGTCCGCATGAGTTCCCAGACCACTGGATGGCAAGCTCAACAACTCGAATGTCAGTGGCCAGACATTCTACGCCCAGCCGATCTCAACCAGCATCAATGTGTTGCTGGTCCTCCGACATTGCTTGGCGCTCGGTTGCCCACATGAGCTCCCTGCATGTCGTTACACTGTAATACGTAAGTAGCAAACTTCCGACCAGGGTTATTGGCATCTCCCGACCGGCACCGGACAAGTGGCGAGCATCGCTGCATCAACTGACAACGGCGCCCTACAACCAGCAAAAGGGCGCATGCCACATCGTGATAACGTGACCAGACAGGCCGCTTTGCCACGGTTACCGCTGGCTGTTGGCGGAGAGGCAGAGGAACTGGGCGGAGGTGGGTAGAAAGTGAGGAGCTCCGAAGCACCAAAGCCAAGACTTTTGTCCACTGATTTTTTTCCCCTCCTCCCCCACCCTCATGTCCAAATTTCGGAGCCCTCCCCCGACCCTCGTCCGCCCAGTTCCCGCCGAGAGGCTCGGCAATGCTCGGCGCGGCACGGCATCCGTCATGGCAGGCCAATGGGCGACGCTCTTCTCGCGCCAACATCCTACCCAGAGTCATGTCTTACGCTGCCAAATGGGCATATCTTCTTGGACTTCTTGGTAACGAGCCTTGGAGGTTCTTGGATGATAATCCTCTTCAGTCGAAAGCAGGTCAGCAACCCGAGGGAAGCTTCTGGCTGGCTGGCACTTGTGCTTGTTGCCCAGTAGTCATTGTCAGCTGTCAATATCGGGAGACCCCGAGGAGATGGATGCATACTCTACTGCGGGTTTTGTGGAAACGAACCCCCTTCCGTACCCCAGACGGGGAATGGATTGAAGCTTTTTGCAGGAGACGTTTTCCAGAACATTGATCATTTGAGAACCGCCCTCGAACAATCGGTGAGCTGCGATGGCCTGTCAAAGCTGCAACGTTGCGACGCGGTAGATGAGGCTCTTCGCTTCGGGCGCGCTTGACCCCCACAAGCCTCGTGCATCTTCTTGAAGACGACGGGCAAGGTCCGTCAACGGTCTCTGGGGCGGAATTCCAACAAGGAAGCCCCTGTCGTCACCGCCAAGTAGACAATCAGGCCAAGGCCATACCCAGACAAACGCCCCGACCCAATAAACTTACTCGTCCAGTCATTTTCGATGCCATTATCTCTTGGTCATCTGTTGGATTCGCCCCTACTCTTTCAAAGTGTCAGTTTACGAGATACGCATTCGTCGTTTCTTGATTCCGCTGTCTAGAGTGACACTCACAGCCTTCTGTTGCCGACCGGTCACGCCGGTGAACCTTCATGTTATCGTTTCACACACCATCCTCGGTGAGATCTCGCCCTGTGTCTCTCCACACTCTCTTGTTCATCCATCCATCCCACGTATCTTTGCCGAGACTTTTCCCCAATCCGGACTCGTGGATCATCCAAGACTCCAGAGTCCAAGACAATCCCAAATCGCCCGGCCCTGCATCGAACGCGACTGGTGGGTAACGCGGGGATGGAATGGATCCTCTTACACCTTCCTTTCGCGTGAAAGATGCCAATTGCTGTGCCCTCTCTCAGCTGCGATTCCCTCCCTTGGCGGTAGAGATATGCCACCCTATCTCGGTGGGATTCTGCCCTGTCTGCCTTCTCGTTCGCCAGAAAGCCTAGCTCACCCATCGGTCGCACACGCGAGCATCGGCTCTTCTTGCTGAGGGGCCACGCTGCCCAGAAGATGCATCCAAATCTGGTCCTTTCCACCGCTCGCATCCGGCCCGGTCCCAGCTCGCCACGCTGATAGACAAGACTCCCACCTCCTCTTCCTCTTTCTCGGGACCAACGCGCCCCACGAGCTGGGCTTTCTCGAGTATATATCCCTCCTGCAGCTGCTGATCAGGGTCTTGAGAACGCCTTCCTTTGCCTCTTGTCCTTCCCCCCTCCCACAGTGGCAGCGACCTTGTTACGGCCCATCGCTCGAGTCTTTCGCCCTCCATCACTGATAGAGCCTATCGCTTTTGAACCCACGGGAAGCATACCGAGATGGAGAAGACAGAGATGGGGACGGCCAACAAGTCGGTCCCGGAGAACTCCTCCATGGACCAGGTGCAGCAACAGACTTCTGTCGCCTCAGGGCAGTCTGTCGAAAAGAAGAATCCTTGGTGGCATCCGATCGTCGAGCCTGGTTCTGCCATCCAGATCATAATCGCCGCTGCCCTAGCAGTGGGCATTGGTCTCGGCGTCAAGAGCGCTCACCCTGATATCCCCGATGCCGCGACCACGATCCTCATCATCCCCGGTAATCTGTGGCTGCGGGCCCTCAAGGCTGTTGGTAAGTTTTTTTCCAACGCCCGTCCTTTGTCAATGCTCCTTTCGCTCTCGATCAGTTGACCGTGTGCATGCCATCAACTAACATGACGCCAGTCCTGCCGATGATTGTAACGGCAATGATCCTCGCAGTGCAAAAGCTCAAGGAGATCAGCCACGGGGGCGCAAAGCTGGCGAAGTGGACAATCGGCTACTACGTCCTGACCACCATCATCGCGATTGTTCATTCCATCATCATGACCTCCCAGGTCTGGGCCCGCCTGATGACTGTTGCTTCGGCGGAGTCTATCGCCGTTGATGGCATGTCCGAAAAGGACCAGGAGACATACGATGAACGCCAGGAACAGGACATCCCAGCCACCGTGACCGAACTCTTCAACTCTCTCATTCCAGCGAACGTTGTCAATGCCCTCGCCTCAGACCACCTTCTTGCCGTCCTGGTATCTGCGGTGGTGGTAGGATATCTCATCGATGATCGCGACGGAAGATCTTCCCTCATGAAGGCTTGCAGAGAGATCGAGGCTATCATCCTCGTCGTTATCTCATTTCTGATCTCTCTGGCCCCCATTGCTATCTTCTTCCGTTAGTCGCGTCCTCCAACTTTTGAAAGACTTCGAACTTGCCAGACTAATATGAACCAGTTATCCTCCCAAATATGTTCAAGCTTGATATCAACGACATTGGTGTCAACCTCGGCATCCTGATGGGCGGCTCCATTAGCTCGATGTTCATTCACCTATTCGTGGTCCTGCCCCTCATATTCTTCGCCTTCACTCGCACGAACCCCTATACTTTGTGGTTCTCATGCTCCCCGGCTTGGTTGACCGCCTGGGGAACTGCGTCGTCCGCCGCCACGCTCCCCCTAACCATGAAATGCGCCCGCGAGAAAGGCAAGGTTCCCAACACCATTGCGAAATTCGTAGTGCCCCTCGGTTGCCTGATCAACATGGACGGCACGGCGATTTACTTCCCAATCGTCGTCGTGTTTCTCGCACAGACTCAGGGTCACGTTCTGAACGCGGCCGACTACATCATTATTTTGCTGCTTTCGACCCTGGCGTCTATTGGAACCACCCCGATTCCCAGTTCTTCCCTTGTCCTGACCGTCATGATCTCTTCAAGTGTCGGCATCCCTCCCAGCGGAATGTGTAAGTTCGGCTTTTCTGTCCTGCTCTTGTGACACTACTAATTGATTGAACAGACGGCGTCGTGGTGGCCATCGACTGGTTCATCGACCGTTTCAGAACGGCAACAAACGTCTCTGGCGATCTCTTTGCTGCCGTGATCGTCTCCAAGATGACTGGCATCAAGGATCCTGAAGATGGATCCGAAGACGAGGTGACGGAGGTCAGACAGAACGACGAGCGCGTCTAAGTCATTCTATCGGAACGATAGTGTGATAGATAATGCTGTATAATTGAGCGAATACCATCTTGATCCGATACTTTGGTCTTACCCTATACTGCTTGATGGATCCAAGAATTGAAATGATCTCCTGCGTGTGCGGGCGAGAGAGATCCCTTGAACTTATACACAGGTGAATGGACTTGAGTGACACATAATATGTCCGGTGTCGCGCGGTCAACAGTCAAAAATCCCGTGCGAGGATCGTTTAAAGGCAGAGACGTCTGGGCGGTCCCACTCATTGTTCATTCTGAGGTTGTCTCGGTCCTGAGAACGACGGGGCTTCGGCCAGTCAAGCGTTTGCCGTGTACTAGGACATCCACGAGTGCGGCGAACTTTCGTCTGGCCGATATCCACAGCGCAAAGGTGTTAGTGAGGCGGTACTCGATAACATCCGAAAATAGAACCACTGGCCCTCTGCCTGCCATAGTGATCATCTCCAGCAAATACATTTCTCAGTCGTGGAACTTACCTAGCAGTAGCTTGGATAAGTCATTATTCGCTGGCTGAAAATCAATACTAAAAGTAAACCGAACCATTTGAACGCCTGTCTATGCGAACCATC
>JABGLZ010000848.1:53123-64530 GCA_014705045.1 Colletotrichum theobromicola | reverse complement strand
CCCCCCCCCCCAGCGTCTGGACCAATGGACCTAGTGCGACTGCGATACAAGTAGACCGGGGTGGAAGTCCACAAAAAGAATGGCCTGGTGGATACTCACGAATTGATGATCACAGGCCAAAAATAAAAACCCAGCTACGTAAGGGGCATAGGAAATACGGCATCGACGCTCTCGAAAGCCCTCAAGCCAGCTGCTCAGCCTGCTCTCATGCATCTCTGCCTGCCACACCGACCCATCTTTGTACATGTCAGTCTCTGTTGGTACAAACTGGGCTGAGAGAAGGGCGAACGAACGACCTTGGGCTAAGATAAATCGGCTCGTCCGCCTCCGTACGAATCAACGTAGCTATCTTGCTTACATCCCGGAAATAAACCAGAAATACAGCAGTGCACCTAAGCCAAGTCCAAGTCCGACTCAGCGCACTTAGGTTGGGAGGGGTTCGGATGTTCATTATGCCAGCCATGTTCTGATCTCGCTCAGAGTAAACGAGTCGTTTCCCTATCTCGTGCCGTCCACCCGTAACCGACCTACAACCCTTACTCCGTACTTGTAAGGTAAGATACCTGAGGTAAGATACCTGAGTTAAGGTACATCTCATAGTTATCTAGGTAGGCAGAGTAGTAGGCATCCAGTAGCCACTCTTTCCAGCAGACGCCTGTGGCCTCTCCTGGTTTCTGCTATCGACGTCTACCTTATGGCTATGTGGTGTTCGTAGCGCTTGCGTGCTTCTCCCTTTCTTCGACGCCATTGTACTTCTAACGGACTAATCGTGATAACCTCAAGGTAATCGCGAACTTCTTAATCATTCAAGGAACCATGCATAATACCCCTCGAGGGTCGACCTCTCGTTTTTGAGCTGGGGTAAGTAAGCTCAGGCAACTTCAGGTACCCATCTCTTGTGTGAGCAAGAGCAGCTGCCCATTGGTTGGAGTAATGTGAGTGCTCTGGTCACAAACTGTCACATTTCTCCACAAGTGAAGTGAATACTAGGAAATAGTACAAGAAAGACCGTCGTTTGTAGCACGGCAATCGAACGTCAGTCGACACAGACTAGATTTGTTTGCAGGCGCTGAACCTGCCAAACCGCCTATTCCGCAACATTCCTTGTTCATGCCATTTGACCGCCTGCTCTGCCTTCAACCCGGATTTATGCTTTTCCGCGATTACCTATGCTATCTTAGTTTAATCTTCGTCCCGTAGGTGGCTTCTTGCTTGCTTTTTATGCTAAGATGTACATCGCTGCAGTCTATCAGGGGACAGCAGAAAGAAAAGCCCCAAAGGCAACCAAATTGAGGCAGGATAAGCAGGTATCCAACCTTGGTGGACGATTGCTCAGGTGCTGGCTGATGCATCAGTGCTATCCGTACTGGTGCAGAAGGTGCAGACGTACGTACGGGCAAGTCAACTGAAGTCGCCATCTCACAGTGGAAAGACGTCTTCTTCCCCGCCATCTCCCTTAGGTTCATCTACACTGGCCAAAACCTCTGGGGCGCGTACCGTGAGTAGGTAGCTTACCTATCTTGACTCTCGCTACGCCTGCCCCATGTTCTGTTTCCTGCCTTTTGTTTTGGGCCGGTAAGGTTGCATCTCGTCCCGTCGCAATCAGCGTGTGTTTCCCACATCGAAACATGGCGACGTCATCGATCAGTTGCAGCCGTGCGTACGTGCGTCTGCCGACCAGGTAGGTCCTGCTCCTGTTTTTTTCCCACCTTCGTAAATTACCCTGCTTGATTATTCTACTTCGAATGGGACACTACTACTGCGCCTGCAGGGAAGAGATACGTGGACCGGACCCAGACTTGCCAAACCGGGACTTGGGTCGATGTGGACGTGGAACTAGACCCGGACCAGGACCTGCACCTGGCTCTGCGTGTGTACGTTCGTTTCCCCTTCGTTCCCGTCCCGTCCAGTCCCATTTCCCGTTCAATCGATTGACCTTCCGCGCTTGCTTCACCGCGGCCTTGACCTAGGCCTTGATTCTTCATCCCTCCTCCATCATCCCACTTACCTGCGTCTTGCCCCTCTCCGAAACTCATCCGGTCTTTACCTCGTCCAGTCTCTTCGCAAACCTGGACCTTGCCTTTCTTCTGGGTGGGCGTACATGCAGCTTCCCTGTACAGCAATTCGATTCCTGTCCTCCCACTTTACCTGTCAACCTCTCTATTTTGATTCGATTGCTTCACTTGTCCATTCTGTCTTCCTCCTTCCTCCTCCCTCCTCCATCCGCGCTCGTTTCCCACCCTTCGACGCCAGTTTCTAGCTAGGTCAGAGCTCTTCCCTTCGTTGCGCAACATCACTTCTGTAATTGCGCTCGGATTCGTTGGCACTCAGTTTTCTCTTCTGCCTCTGCCACGCATGTCAATCGCCTCTCGCTGAATCGCTATCTCGCGGTCGAAATACCCTCTTCTTCCGAGGGCAGTTATTGCCCTCAACATGGCCCCGTCAATCCTCAATTTTAGAGCTTTGCGTCGCCGTTCTAAGGCCAGCTTCAAAACCGACCGATCCAACACCGACATTTCCAGCGATGCTAGCCAAGGAAATACCCCAACACCCACGAGCGGCGCCTCAACGCCACCATCAGTCGCCCATGCCTCCGATCCAGCTCTGAATCTTCAGGTGAAGGACTCCAATCAGCCTCTCGCTCGGCCTCCGCTACAGCCCGTGAGCAATTCTCACAGGAACAGCGTTTCCGGTATGGCGGGCTTAGGCTCTCCCGTTGTCACCGGCAAGTCCCCATTGCCAGTCTCCCAGTACGCTCCCCGAATCGCCAATGTCGCCGAAAATGCCTGGGTAAGTAATTCGACACCCTTCTGAGGAACGTGCCCTCCGCCTTGTGCAACCTGCATCACTCCAAGTATATGCTCGGATGCGTCTTCCAGCAGACAGCTCGCCACAGGCGGCTGTAATCGCTGTCAACCTCTTAGCCGCAGCCCCAGCTTCAGAAAGCTCTGCTGACAACAAGCAAGGTCTATCAAAAAGTGCTTCTCGTCCACGGCACAATTGGCGAGCCCTCGCCACAATCTGTGGATGGCACCCTCTCCGTAACGCGACTCGACGACAACTTCCCGCCGACATTCTGGCCTGTGTGCGACTCTCAATTCAAGGCCCTGGTTTATCTCCAGCCGGGACCGAACAAGATCCGATTCGACTTCTCCAGTCCCAAGCTGCCCAACAGCAGCTCTTCAAACCCCATACATGCATCATACCTCACAATCCACATGCTTCCAGCCAACAGTGCACCGCCCTTGCAGCTCGCGATTCTCGTCGCCAAGGATTCTGCTGAAGTTTTCGACGCGGTTCCCGCTCGAATCGAGCGCGAGGGCAATGACTTGAATGCAGCAGTGCGCAAATTCCGCATGGCCGCATACCTTTGGCAGGCTTTCACTGCTGAGCAGATGTGGCGCAATAAGCTTGGGCGTCGTGTCTTCAGATTTGAGGAGGAATGGGTCACTGGTACCTCGAATCAACGAGATCGTGAGAATGGAACGCTGCGCTCGGAAGCGAGGGTCCACATCATCAGGTCGGATAAAACCGTCGCAGAAATTCGAGACTTGGAGTTGGCACAACAAAATGAAAAGGCAACGAAGAAGGGATGCCTGTACGAAATTGCTGCCGAGGCCGTAAAGGAATATTTTAAACCACCAAGCGGTCAGAAGCAGTATGTTTCCGTACTGATCCTGGATACGCAGTGGGATAAGGAAGCCAACGTGGTTAGGGGACACGCCGCGCTCGGCGGAAACGCTGGTGATCTACAACTGGCAATTTTCGGCTCTCATTGCGTGCAGAGCTACCCCGCGAGTTTTGAGGAGGTTGTTCCCGCGTTCACGGATTGCACTCCGACCGACGTGGACTTTGTTGCCAACGATTGCGGTCAAGCTGGCAGTTCCTGGGAGGCAGCAAACATCGGTATTGGCGCGCATTTGCATGAGACCGGCCATCTATTCGGGTGCCCTCATCAGGAGAATGGTGTCATGCTTCGCGACTACTTGACGCTCAACCGCAGCTTCGTAGCTCGCGAGGCCTTTTGCACCAGAACAAAATCCAAGGGTGGCTTGGTCGGGCAAGAAGATGAATGCGGCTGGCATCGATTGGATTGCTTGCGATTCCGCGCCCATCCCTGCTTCAGGTTGCCTAACGACCCCCCCATGAACCCAGATGATAGCGTTCATGCCTTCCCTGTCGAGGGTGGGAAGATGGTCGTCATGGCGCCGACTGGAATAGCTTTCATAGAGCTATTTGCTGGTGACGATGATGTTTGTCGGTCTTGGATCGAGTACCTAGCCGAGACTGGCTCTGTGCAACGCCAATTGACGCTGAGCGATCAGGAGCTGCGGGAAAGGCTCCCAGAAAACAAAAGGAAAGGGCGGCTCAGGATTTCGGTCAAGTCCCATGGGGGTGGTAGCTTGGACATTGACGACCTGAAGAAGCTATGTTCCAAGGAGTCGTCCTTCAAACTGACCCCTGGGCCCCTTGGCAAAACGGCTTACCGAGGAAAGGCTTTAGGGCTCTCGTCCATGCAGGAAAGCGTCGCGCAAGAAGTTGTGTTTGAGAGCGCCGTCAAACAAAACAGGATCTTATCTCGAATCATTTTCTACCACGGATACGCCGTTGACGGGATAGAATTCGTGTACGATGATGATACCACTCAGCTTTTTGGCAAGAGGGGGGGCAAAGAAGGCGGCGATACCTTCGAGTTAGGTAAGCTGATTCTCGTTTCGGACAGCATCAGTCTTTTTCTCCCCTCCCGTCCCCCGAAACCTAAACTGACATGAGATGGCGACAGACATCCGCCGAGGCGAATACATTTCTGGCTTCTTCGTTCGATCGGGTCACTGGATTGATGCCATTCAAGTGCTTACCAGCCTGGGCCGAAGATCGCCCATATTTGGCAATGCGCACGGCGGGTCAGGGTAAGTCATAACATGAACAACTTCACCAAAGACAATGGTTGACTGAATAACTAGACATACTTTGATACCTCCCAGGGGGTACACCATCTGCGGCGTAGCTGGCTCTTGCGGTCCTTGGGTTGATGGATTTTCGATTCTCATCGTCCGATGAGCAAAGTCCTGTGTCAGGAAGTTTAATAGTAATTAATAAGAGACGAGGGGGGAGAAGCATAAATCAGGTCACCATCATCCGCCTGAAGAAATTCTAGGCGCTGACGTGTCACTCAGTGTGCTTGCACCTTTGATACCGTTATTCTGGCAATGTTCGGTTATTCAGGAGTAACATATCAAGCCAGAGCATTGTTTTGTATTATTGGGGGCATCAAACAACAGGAGGCTGGGAATTGGCATACATATCTAGCACATGCGGCGCACTGGACATGCTGGAAGATTCAGTACAGCGGTAAACGTCTGTTAATTACACAATAAGGATGAACTGGAGGTGTTCTGTTCTGTCCCTGTAGATTTCTTGACAGATCTTAAAACCGCAGAATGTCTATTTAAGTTGAGACGGCATTAGTGACGCTAACTCACTTCAACTTATTGTGAACACAATTGGCGGGCAGGGTGTCCACTGTAGAGCCTCGAAATCCAAACCAGACTTATTGTAATGTCCATGTCTAGCGGTATAGTTAGAGAAGAAAGCAGGCGAACTGTCTTCTAGCACTACATTAAGACAGCTGTGTTAATGTCAGGATATCATGAGAATTGAAGCGTGTGTTTATGCAGATTGATTAACTCGCTTAGGTACTTAGTAACTAGTACGCTATAGTAACTAATACCTCTAAATAAGCTATTTTTCACTAGTTAATACTACTACTTAATTTATACTTATATTAATATTATAACTAATAAAAGTTAGTAATATTTTTAAATATAACTAATTAGATTATAATACTGTTTTATATTTCTTAAAACTTTTAAAATATTCTTATTAGTATTTAGATACTTAAATTACTAGTAGCACTTTTAAATAGTATTATATACTTTATATTACTCTTTAAAATTAGTTTTAAGAATTTATAAACTAATAAGGGATTTATATTAAGTAATAAAAGTTTTCTTTTATTTTTTATTTTTTTTACTAAATTAAAGTACTATATAGAGTTAGTGAAACCTTATTTTAACTTATATATAGTTTTAAAAATAGTTTATAAAATTATTATTACTCTTTATAACTTATACTTTTTAAATTAAATATAAATAGAAAACTATTTATATTATAACTTATTTATAAAGACTATAAAGCTTTTTTAAAAATAGTTATAAATATATAAAAAGATCTATTACTAAAGCCCTTAATAATATATTTACTATTATAATCTATTTAATATTATACTTTATTTAATATTATAAGCTTATTAAGTATAAAGAGTATTTTTATAAATTTCTATTAAAATATAAATACAATTAATATTATAAAGAGTATTTAATATAATAAATTAATATCAATATATAGTAATAAACTTTTTATATTTATTTAAAACTTAAAACTTTATATTTAGATCTTTTTAGTTAAGTATATTTTAACTAATAGTATATACTTCTTATTATTTATTATTTATTATTTTTAAAAATAAAACTATATAATAATAATAATTCTTTAAGTATACTAGTAATTCTAAAATATAAAAGTTTATTTTAATTATACTTATCTTTATATTTAATAGTAGAAGTATAATAAAATTTAAATAAAGTTTTACTTTAAATATTATAAAAATACTAAGAAACTTTAATTTAAGAGGTTTTAATTATAAATAGTTATAAAAGTTTAATTATAAACAAATTTATATATAAATACTTTATTAAAAGTATTTATTTAGTTTATTTATTATTTTATTTTAACTTTTTAAGTATATTATTTAGTTATTAAATATTACTATTTCTTATTTTAAATCTACTTATAAAAAGAGGTTTAAATAGATTAATATACTATTTAATTTTATATTTACTAAGGAATTAATATTTTTTTGATTATTACACTTATATCTACTAAGTAAATATTTTATTATTAACTATTAAAATAAATTCTAAAGTAATAAAAATATAGTTTATTAATTAATAAAATATTTTAATAGTTTCTTCTTTAATAAATTAAAAGCTATAAATATCTTAAAGTTATTAAATTATATAAAATTAAACCTAAAATACCTCTCTTATTTTTAACTTTTACTATAATTACTTTTTTTATAAAGTTTAATAACTTAAATAGTTTAAATTTATTTAAAACTTATAATTAAATAAAACTAGTTTTTATTATAAGCTTTTCTCACTTAGGTTAGCTAAGTATATAAGTAATTATATACTTATAGAGACTCCTAATATCTTTGATATTAGGAGTTTAAACTTTATAAATAAGAGGAAAGTATCTTTTTTATATTATAGAATATAAGATTTTAGGATTAATTACTTTTATATTCTAATTATTATTATTTACTTTATTTATATATAGTCTTAGTTATTATTACTATAGCCCCTAGTTAGTAGTTAGACTATAATAATTAGTAGTATAACTTAATATTTTTTTATATAAAAGTTTAACTTTATAACTTTATTATAACTATTAGTAATAAAAGGGAGGAGATAAGAAAACTAATTCTTAGCCTAACTTTTACTCTTAAAGTATAGTTATAAGAATTTACTCCTTTATAGAGCTTATATATATAGTTTATAAGAAGAAATAATAAGAAGAAGAAAAAGTTTATAAAGAATAATAACTAATAATTAATTTTTATTATAGATCATTTAAGTTCTCTAACTTTATTACTCTTTAGTAAATCTTCTCTCCTTAGTAGTAAAACTCCTTTTTAAGAGAATTAATTACTAAGAAGAGGTAATATATTAAACTTAGGATATTAAGTAATAGCTAAGAAACTATAAACTTTTTAATAAGAATATTATAACTACTAATATATTATTAGTTTTAATAAGAGGTTTTATAATTAGATAGTAATTTTATACTTTATTAATTAGGATAATAATAATACCCCCTTTATTAATATAGAAATTAATATATAGAAAAAAAGAGTTAACTTAAAATATAGATAAATATTTTATTAGTTTAATTATTTTATAGTATTATTAGTATACTTAATATTATTCCCTCTATTAAAGTATTCTTATTTCTAAAAAGATATTTTATCTCTACTTTTAGAAAAGAAAATAATTTTATTTATAGTATAAAAATTACTTTTAAAACTATTATTAAAGATATATAAACTCTATATTAGTTAGTAGTTTTAGATAATAGTTTATTATTAGTATTAGTTAAATTTTATAACTTAGGGGAAAATAGGAGTAAAAAGAAGGGGAAAGACTTTAAGTTATAAGTTAGTTTCTTATTAGCTCTTATTATAGAATTTTTAATTTAGTGAGATTTTAATAGGAAATTAGGAAGTTTTAGTAATAAAGTTATAAATTCTTATAAACTAACTTTTTAGCTAGTTCTTAAAAGTAAATTCTATTATATAGAGTATTTAAACTACTTATAATATTATAGAGGACTAAAAAAACTTAATATTAGTATTAATATAGTTATTATTATTATTAAACTAATAGTTATTAGTAAGATACTTATTTTTTTTATAAATAATAGCTTTATTATTATTATAATTTTTATAAAAAACTTTAATTTAGTAGTTTAAAATATTTAACTTAGAATTAATATTACTCTAAGTATTAATAAACTTTAATAAGTTATTTAAGTAAGTATAAATGCTACTATAGATAACTAATTTATTAAAATAAGACTAAATCTTATAAAAATATAGGGTATTTTAGCTAAATATTAATAAGAAATAAAGTACTAACTTAATATTCTATAAAAGGGATATTTCTTATTATAGAGAATTAGATATATAGATCTCTAGTTTTAATATAAAACTTTATACCCTTAATATAGAATTAGAGATTATAAACTACTAGAATTAGTTATTTTATAGTAGTACTCTTAATTAGTAAAAATACTATTTAGGAGAAGGAGAGTAGTAATAATACTTTAGTAAAGAATATTATAGCTTAAAAGATACTATATATAAGTACTTTATTTTATTCTTGAAGGAATCTATTAATTAGATCTAGAAATATAAGTTAATAATTAAAGATCTTATTAGTAATACTAATATATATATCTTTACTTAAAATTACTTTAAATATAGTTATTTCTAAATAAGCTTTATATTAACTATAACTTAGTTATTAATAATCTTTTATAATACTTTTAATTTAAAACTCTAGACATTTCTTAATAAACTAAACTTTAATAATACTATTAAGGATTATGTTTTATTAATAGAGAGAAAGTATAAAGTTATTTAATATTAGTTAAAAGTTCTAATTATAATTAACTATATATTAAATATAGAGTTAAAAGATAATACCCTCTGAAGTAACTTTTAATAGTAGGATAACTTATATTTCCTATATAACTTTTAATAGTAAAATAGAGAGTAAGTCTATTGATAATACTAAAGTTAAGTTTTAGAGACTTATAAAAACTAGCTAAAGTATAAAAACTATAACTAGAAGGATAAGAGATTATAAAATAATCTATAAAATAATATAAAGAACTAGAGATTTACTAAGTATAACTATTTAAGTTAATTAGATTTAGAGGTATATTACATTTAGGAGGATCTTAATATAAATAATAAAATTAATATACTTATTAATAATAGCTATATCTTTATAGATATTATTAAAATACCCCCTCTATTAATACTAAATATTATATTATAATTTACTATAATAAGTAGTATAGAATAGATAGTAGATTTAGCTTTTATAGTTTTATATAGAGAACTTACTCTAAAAAGATCTAATATAGAATAAAATTATATTATTATTACTTATAATATAGAGAATAATAATAAGTATACTAATAATTTTATTAGTATAGCTAAGTTTATTAGCTCTTTATAAACCTAATTTCAAACTAAATAAATTATAGATATATAAGTTAAGCTAATAAAATAATTAATATTAGTAAAATATATATATCTTAGATTTAATATAAAATTTAATAATAATAGTACTATAGAAGAGGTTTATATTAATATAGGTATATTTATAATCCTTATTAATAAAGCTTAAGTAATATAATTTATATAGAACTTAAAGTTTTAAGTAATAAAGCTATAAAAAATAAATATAATTAACTTAACGTTTTAAGTTATAGAGTAAGTAGTATTTAACTTCTATATTTCTAGAATTATTAATAATATAAGTATTAATATATATATTACTATTATTATAAGAGTTATATATACTTTAGGAGTAAACTTACTTTTTAAGATCCCTTTTTATAAAAATTATAAAATAATAATTAACTTTAATAAGAGTATTATTAAATTTTACTCTATATATAATTTAAGAAGCTATATTTAGTTTTAATATAAGTAAGTAATTACTTAAAGAGTAGATAATATATATATTATTATTATACCCCCCTAAATTAATATTTTTATTATTACTACTTATATAAACTTACTAAATAGCTTAAACTAAGAAAATAAAGTATAGTACTTCTAAGTAAAGTAAGATAATACTATAGATATAACTCTTATACATACTAATTTAAAACTTATTTTAATATAAAATAATATATTTACTCTACTTATAATCTTCAAAAGTAAGTAATTAAAGTATATTATTAAATTAGAACCTAATAAAATAGTAAATTTAATTAAATATATAGATATTATTACTCTAATAAGAAACTAACTATAAACTTAAATAAGATTTTTACTTGATAATTCTATTAAAGCTATAGTAAACCCTTATAAATTTATAGAGTTTATTAACTAGCTAGAAGTTTAAAAGCTAAGCTTTCTAACTATTATCAATAATATATTATTATATAGAATATTAAAACTAACTAATATCTCTATAATTCTTAGTAAGTATAATATAGAAATCTATAGTAGAGATATAATATTTATAGGATATCTTAAGAAAGTATTAAATAAATAAGATATTTACTATAATAAAAGAATTATTCCTATATTAAATAATTAATAGATAAGAATTGAACTAGTTAATAGATAGTAAAACTAAAAAACTATAATAAAACTTTATTTACTTAATATAGAGGATCTTAAGTTTATTAATAATATTTATAGTAAGTTCTATATAGATAATAAAATATTATATAGTAATAAACCTATCTCTATTATATATCTAATATTTATTATATAGAGAACTATTAATAATATAAAAAAAAGCTATATTATAGTAAACCTCTAGCTACTTAATTAAATTATAGTTCTAAATATATATTTTATATTTAATTAGAATAATATAATAGTTACTTATAGGGGGAAAAAATAAATAATAAATATTATTAGTTTCTTCTACTAACTATTTATTTTCTTAAAATATTATAATAAAATAGTTATAATTAGCCTCTATAGTATTAAGATCTCTAATATAGTATTAATAAGTTTTAAGAACTTTCTAAT
>JABGLZ010000848.1:6129-51870 GCA_014705045.1 Colletotrichum theobromicola | reverse complement strand
AATAAAGAAGTTATTAATATAATAGTAATTATTAATAAAAGTAGAAAAAAAAGAAAAAAAAGCTAAAGTAGAATAATAATTACTAAAATACTACTAAATAATACTTTAAAACTACTTATTATAAAACCTTCTCTTCTATGTATTAACTAATAATATAAAAAGATTTTATATCTTTTAATACTCTATCTAAATAATTCTCTATTTTACTTATAATAAGAAATATTATTTTAGTATTAATAAAATAATACCTAAAATATAAACTTTCTAGTTTTATAAAATATATTTCTTAATATAATAATATATATTTTCTTATAATAAGTATAAAGAGAACTAAATTAACTACTTTAAGTTATTAAATTTATTTTAATTCTTATTAGTTATAAATATTCCCTATAATATTATAATAATTAACTTTATTACTAATATATTAATAGTTAAATTACTTAGAACTATATAAATACTACTTAATTTTATTACTTTTAATACTTTAATAATAATAATAATATATAGATTCTTAAAAAAGATATTACTACTTATAAACTATATAACTTATAATATTAAGAAATAAACTAAAGTATTACTTAGAGGGTTCTAAGTAATAAACTAAGGGATCTCTTATAGAATTATTAGTAATAGAGACCTAAAGTTTATTTCTATTATCTAAATAGTAATATTTAATACTCTATAAGTAAAACTCCTCTTATTTATAATATATTATCTCTAAATAGATAGATAGAGTAAAAGAATAAACTAAATAACTAAGATTATAATTTACTTCTATATTTCTAAATTTCTTAAGATTTTATAGATTAAGATATTACTAACTTTAAAGTATAACTTTAATAACTTTTTTATAACTACTATTAACCATTTACTAAATAAAGTTATATTAGGATTTAAGTTTATAATATTTTTAATATAATTATATAGAAAGATACTCTAATTACTAATATATTAATTTTAAGGGAAATATACTAAAAAGATATTTTATTCTTAATCAATATTATAAATTTCTTATATAAATAGTAATATAATAAATAATACTTAAATATAAGTTTTAGTAAAAAAGATAAAATATAGATTAAACTAAGTTATAGATTTTATTTACTAAGATAATAAAATAATAAATAGACTTCTTATTAAATAAGTCTAGTTTATATTAAATAAATAATTAATCCCTTAATATATAAAATTAATATCTCTAGCTATTAGAGAATATACTTAGTCCTATTAGTTATATAACTATATAAACTTAGTTAGAGAGAAGACTTATTTTACTATAAAATACTACTATTATAATGTATAGAAATTAATAGTAATAAAGAATAAGAACTAAACTATATTATTAATAGTAAAATCTCTTATAGAAATTATTAACTATAAGTAGAATATTTTATATAATAGAAAGGATTTATATTAAAGGATAATACTTAATAGAGCTATAAATCTCTTCTCTTTAATATAGTAAATATTATTTATAATTATAAAGTAAAGTTTCTTAGTTTAATAACTACTAAGTTTAAAGAGCTTTATTTATCCCCCTAAAAGTAATTAAACTCTCTTATTACTTTTAATAAATAATATTATTATTTAAAATAACTAATTATTACTAACTTTAATATTAAAGAGGTTCTATTTCTTTATTATACTATTAATATACTTATTTATTATTTTTCTTTATTTAACTTTATTATTCTTAATACTCTAAAATTAATAAAAGAAGTAAGAATAACTTTTTAGATCTCTACTTTTTTTAAATTTTACTAAAAAACTTACTTTTCTATACTTATAATAAAAAATTTACCCCTTAGTATACTTACTACTTTTCTTCTTTATTATAACTTATTTATATTAATATAGTAACTTTTTTATAAATATCCCCTACTATTAATAACTAAATCCCATATTAACAATAATACTTTTATTCTTACTTCTCTTATTATTAATAAATATATTACTATTATAGCTAATTATTTTATTAAATCTAATTATATTAATCTTAGTTATAAAATTAAAGTTATTAATTCTAAGAGTAGCTATTAAACTATAAGCGCTAATATTAATATTAAGATATAAAGTATTAAGATAACTAAGGATATTACTACTACTAAAGCTAACTATAATAGCCTTAATATTATTCATATTAATAACCTTAGTAGTATAACTTTTACTAAATATAAAGCTCTCTATATAGCTATATATAAAGTGTTTTATACTTAGTAGTAATTCACCCCTATTAATATTTATAATAATAATATTACTACTAAGAATTATAAAGTTAGCTTTAAACTTAATAAACTAACTAAATAATATATCTTTTTTAATAATAATATTCAGAACTTTACTATAGTAATTAATACTCTTATTTAGCTTATTAAGAAACTTATTAAAACTATTAATTCTACTAACTTAAAATTAAACTATAGATAGTATAAAAAAGCCTAAGAAACTAAAGAGATTACTAATAGATATATTACTAAGAAAGCCTAATATATTACTAAAAAAGCTATTAAAAATATATCTCTAATTTATATTAATACTAAGTAAACTACTAAAAGTAAGTTCTTTATTAATATTAGCCCCTCTACTAAAAATAATATTAAAGAAAAGAAGGATATTAATATTACTCTCTCTAATAAAGAGGTTAGTAATAAAATTATAACTTCTATTAAGAAAAAAGTTACTTCTAAGAAAGTTTAAAAACTTAATAAAGAAGAGACTTCTTATAAAAAGAAGTAACTTATTTTTAATAAAGAAGTAAAATATAAGTTTTTTATTATAGTTACTAAGTCTTATATTATTACTACTTTTACTAATTACTTTAATATTACTTTTTTTACAGAGATCTATTTAATTATTAATATAGTTAATAATACTAATAATATCTCTTTAAATACTTTTATTTATTATATATTAAATATATTAAAGTATATTTTAGAGGAGTATAATATTATTAATAGTATTACTAAGTAAAGCTAAGATATTAATACTAATAGTAACTCTAAGAAGTTTTAGAGTAACTATTTTTTTAATTATATATTTATCCTTACTATTTACTTTATTAATAAGTGTAATAAAACTAATAATATTATTACTAGCTATTTTATTAAACTTAATTAATTAAACTTAATATCTATTATATTATTTATATATATTAGTTTTATTATTACTATTAACTTTTATACTTATAGAGATATTAAAATAGCTAATAAATACTTTAAAATCTTTATAAATAGTTTTAAGAACTTTATTATATTCTAATTAAACTAGGTTAAAAGAATTACTAATAAAACCTTAATATCATAAGTAGTATTACTTCTATTATTACTAATATTAACTTTGTAACTATTAATAAACTCTTTTTTTTAAGTTATTAAACTTAAAACTAATTTAATAACTAAGTAAGCTATAGTAAATAAGATTTATATTATAATAAATAAAATTAAAGAGATAGAGATTATAGCTCTACATAGTAAAATTACTACCCTTTATAAGTTTATTACTAATATATATAAAACTAATATAAAGTATCTTATTACTAAGGAGTTTATTACTTTATTTACTAAATATAGCTATACTACTTTAGAATTTAATTAATTAATAAAAAAGTAGTAAAAGTAATAGAGTTACTAAAAATTATAGAGAAATAGAGATATTAACTAAGAAAGGTAATTATATATATAGTTTAGAGTTAATAATTAAAATAACTATTTTTAAAAAGGGGGTACTTATTATAAACTTTTCTTACTTAAATTAACTAAGTATATAAGTAATTATATACTTATAAGGACTCCTAATATCTTAGATATTAAGAGTTTAAACTTTATAAGTAAGAGGAAAGTATTCTTTTTATACTATAGAATATAAGACCCTAAGATTAATTACTTTTACGTTCTAATTATTATTATTTACTTTACTTATACGTAGTTTTAGTTACTACTATTATAGCCCCTAGCTAGTAGTTAGACTATAATAGTTTTAATAATATTATATATAAGTTAGTATTTAATAAAATTAAGAAATCCTTTAACTTAATTTATATAACTAAAGTATATAATAATAAAGAAATTATTAATTTAAAACCTAAAATTAAATAATATAAGTTTATAAAATATATTATAATAAAAGTTAATAAGTATAAATACTTTATAGTTATTTATAATATTATAAATATAAAAGTAGATATATTAAAAGTATAAATAAAAGAGTAGAAAGTAAAGAAAGTATTTTAAAAAGGTATAAAAGTATAAAATTAAATATTAAAGTATTATTTAAATATATATATTTAATTAGAACCTTTATAGAGTTATATAGTAAATTAATTAAATTATAGTTATATTAAAGTAGCTGAACAGAATTAACTATATAGTTCGTAGTCACTATAGAGCATTAGTTACTTAGGGGGGTAGCTTAGTGCTAGGTAAGGTACGTTAAGGCAGATGCCCCACCCTGAGCACAGTGTTAAAATACGTGCTCATAACGAACCCCAAAACACTCCAGTCACGTGCGGCAACCAGAGCGAGCTAGGCACTTTCAAGTGTAGAACGTACAGGGCTATGACGGCATGTGCTTCTACCGGCTATCCTTGTTGGCTTTCTGAGGCGGAAGAGTGTGACCTGCTCGTACAGACACCGCATGTCTACTTGCAGCTGCTCGCATTGGAGCTCAACGAAGACCTCACGTAGGTACAAAAAGGCCGAACCCCTCGTCTCCCACCCTTGTTTTCTGTCGGTCTTTTCCCACCACTGCCGAAGCTCTATTCTAAACATCATCGAGACGAAACAGAAAAAGATTGCCCACGAGCAGCATCTACGTTGCCCCTCGCATTGTTGCCAGGTCACAGTCACCATATCTATTGCTGAAGCATACACCTCATCATGTCGAAGCGAACAAATAGCGCTGTGACGAACGGGAGCGCAGGCAAGGAAGCCGGCAGCTTCAACGAGCCGGGTACGTTACCGTCCTTTTCATAGCATTTGGTGCATATTCCAGACCGAGAAGCTGACCAGAATCCTGCCGACAGCATACGACAAGCAGAAACTGCTCCTATCTGCCGACACGGGCCATTTCTCTTTGATTCGAGCACTTCACCTTGCCGATGTCATTACTCTCTGCAATGGTACGTGCACATACTCCTACCTGGGACAGAAAACACGTCCTTTCTCTGCTGGCATTCCGTGCTGCACGTGCCGAAGATACTGCCAGAGAAGAGAGTTGACACCTTGCCTACCCAGGTGCCTGCGGCGTCATGTCCATTTTCACCTCCCTCCGCTACTGTCTCGGCGATCCTGCATCTACTAGCACTTTGTATCTCGCTCTTTTCTTCCTGCCGTTCGGTTTGTTCTTTGATTTCATGGATGGAAAGGTTGCGCGATGGAGAAAAAAGAGCAGCATGATGGGTCAGGAGCTTGATTCCTTGGCTGATTTGGTACGTACCTGGCCAACATGCTATCAGAACCTGTTGGCCACTTGATACGATTTGGGGGTAGGATGAAGCTAACGTTCAAAGATATCCTTTGGTGTGGCTCCCGCTTCCGTGGCCTTCGCACTCGGCCTGCGTACGGTTGTGGACCATGCCTGTCTCACCTTCTTCGTTCTCTGCGGTCTCACTCGCCTTGCTCGCTTTAACGTCACCGTCTCAGTCCTCCCGAAGGATGCTACCGGCAAGAGCAAATATTTTGAGGGTACGCCGATTCCTACGAGCCTTGGCCTAGACGCAGTCATGGCCTACTTCATCTCACAGCGATGGATACTGGGGGATTTGCCCTTGGGAACGTGGTTCGCTGGTTCAGCGCTCGAGTTTCATCCGTTTGCGCTGGTGTTCGTCCTGCATGGATGCATGATGACAAGCAAGAGCATTCACATTCCGAAGCCCTAAATCACGCCAATCGACATGGAATTGGTGAGCAGATTCACTCTTGGTGTGACAAACCAAATCATGACGATGGAATATTGACTTCCTGGGGCATAGCGATGGCACTCCTAGCATACAATTTCGGCGGAGAGAAGCGGTCATGTTGGAGGCAGCCACCAGGAGTCTTTTGGCAACGTGCAGGGAGGGGCATAGCTTTTGATAATGGGGGGGTTGCCAGGGTCATTAGGGTGGACAGAGGTTGGATGGTCAAACCTACGGCTGAAAGCCTGTCGCAGCTTACAGATATACATCTCAGCACACACGTACACGAAAAACATGCATGATACCCATTCCCACTACGCCTATTTGATTGTTGCCAGTGTCACCATGTCTTGAAACTTTTCCCTCTCCCCGTAATCACCGATGTCAGTCATTCTTCTAGTCTTGAGCTCTGCATGGATCATAGCAGCGTGCTTCGCTGTGAATGCTCCTGCTTATCAATATCGCATTTCATCATGAAATTATGCTTATGCTTCCGTGGAAGCAGGTTTGGCGGTCGAAGGGAAAGGGTTGTAGGTGCCGCGCTCCTCGCGAAGCTGCTTGAGCTTCTCAATGGCCTCGTCCAATGGCACAGGCTTGCCACGGTCTTGACTGGAGGTATCGTCTCGGTATCGAACATTGACCTGTCGACCCTTCATCTCCTCGTCGCCGACAACGAAAATGAAGTTGTATTGGCTATCAAGGTCAGTAATACTTCACTATGAGACGCTGATAAAATTTAGCTGACGTACCTTAATTGGGCACTGCGAATCTTCTTGGGCAAAGTGTTTCCGGTCAAGTCAACGTCACTTATCGGTTCTGTCAGTCTTCTTCCCTCTAGAAACGTCCGAATACCGGAGATCACACTTACCACCACATGCCCTGTTTCTTGAAAATGGATTGAACTTCCTCGGCATATTCGACAAAGCCTTTGCCGACTGGAATAACCATAATTTGTCTAGGGCTAAGCCAAAAAGGCCACTTTCCGGCAAAGTGCTCGATGAGGATACCTAAAGATGCTGAGCTACGCTTCGCTCGCAAGCATGCACATGCAGACTTACCCGTGAATCTCTCAATAGAACCGGCCATGGCACGATGAATGATGACAGGACGCTGGCATCCGGTGGTCAGGGGCTTGATGACCCGCTTTTTCTTCTCCTCTTCGCCTGTTCCAGCTGCGGAGTCGACGACGGCCTGAGGGTCCTTCGTCTTGACCTCAGGGACCTTGGAAGCGGCGGTAGCTTCATCATCCTTGGGCTTGGTAGGAACGTCCGCCGAGACGTATTCCAATCCGAAATCTACTACATATCAGCTTCTCTGACCCATCTCAGACTTGAATAGATACCGCATACTCTGTGGGAGCTGAAAGTCGAGTTGAATCGTGGCACATTGCCATTCCTAGTGAAATCAATATTTGTCACTACAGACCAGGCATGAGTTATACATACTCTGTTCAGAACGTCCAAGATCTTGATATCAATCTTAGGACCGTAAAAGGCTCCGTCACCCTCGTTCAGAGTCCAGGGCACGCCTTTTGGATGAGTCAGCATTCATTTCACGAGATGGGAGCATGAATTCCTACCGCCAGTCGAAGCCGCAAACTCGTCCAAAGCCTGCTTGAGCATGCCCTCCGCTCTGTTCCAGGTCTCAAGCTCACCCATGTACTTCTCTGGGCGAGTAGATAGTCGGAGCTTGAAGGTAAACCCCAGCAGGCCATACATCTCGCTAAGGAAGTCAAATAGGCCGCTGATCTCCTGCTTGATCTGGTCTTCTCTGCAAAAAATGTGTGCGTCATCCTGCTGAAACCTGCGGACACGGGTGAGACCAGACAGAGCACCGCTTGCCTCGTTACGATGAAGAACTGTACAGGTATCAGTCAGCACGCGATACGTTCGAAAAAAAAGTCAAGTGTAAACTCACCTCCAAAGTCAGCAACTCGCCACGGCAACTGGTGGTAGGCCTTGGGGGTATGAGCAAACATGAGACAGTGGCCCGGGCAGTTCATGGGCTTGAGACCGAACTTCTCCTTATCGACCTCCAAAACAAACATATCATCCTTGTAGTGGTCCCAATGACCGCTGATCTTCCACAGGTCTGCATTGTACATGTTAGGTGAGATGACCTCGTGGTAGTCGCGCTTGAAGTATTGCTCCTTGATGTAGGCCAGGAGGGTGTTGTAGATACGCGCTCCATGCGGAAGCCACATGGCACTACCTGGGGAGAGCTCGTGGAAGAAGAAAAGTTGCTGGTCTTGCCCAATCTTGCGGTGATCACGGGCGGCGGCCTCTTCAAGCCACTTCTTGTGAGCAGCCAGCTCCTTCTTGCTGGGGAAGCTGACGCCGTAGACTCTCTGGAGAGAATCATTCTCTTGCGAGCCGAGGAAATAAGAGGCACTATTCTTCATAATGCTAAAAGCCTCGATGCGCTCGGTGCTGGGGACGTGGGGTCCACGGCAAAGATCGATCAAAGGTCCGTTCCGGTAGACCGTAGTCTTGGTACCGTCCGGAATCTTGTCGTTGATGATGTGCTGCTTGTACTTGTTGTAGCTGAACATCTCAAGAAGCTGCTCCTTTGTCATCTCCAGGCGCTCAAACTTCTGCTTCTCCTTGACGATCGACCCGACGATGGACTCAAGTGGCTTCCAGTCGCTTGCTTGGACAGCAGCGCCATCAGGCAGCGCCATCTCGTAGTAGAAGCCATTATCTACCGGGGGCCCGATGCAGAGAGAACATCCGAACCTCCTCTCGCAGGCCTCGCCGAGGATATGCGCCGAGCTGTGCCAAAATACTTGCTTGCCCTGCTCGTCTTCAAAAGATAACAACTCCAGCTTGCAGCTTTTCTCCAAGGGTCGGTCCAAGTCCCACAGTTGATTCTCGTCGCCATCGAGTCTCGCGACGACTGTTCTCTTGTATAGGCTGTTGGAGATGCTCTTGGCTATCTCGCCGGGGGTAGTCTCGTAGCTCGTTCCCGGGCGCACAGAGCCGTCAGGCATAGTGATGTTGATGGGCTCACGAGGCCTCTTGGCCAGCTCTTCATCATATTCCTTCTTCAGCCTGTCAAAAAGGTCGAGCCGCTTCTGCAAGAACTCGGGCGGAGGGTTGAGTTCCAGGGGCCCCGCCGACGCATCGCCAGCGTTCTTCGCCTTCTTCTCCTTCTTGGGGGCCTTGTCCTTATTGGCGCTGCCGAGGGCGACTTTCTTGACGCCCTCAGCAACAGCATCGACAGCCTGCTTCGCGGAATCCATGGTTTCGTCCAATTGCAGAAATGTTGTGGTGCGGAAAGGTGAAATTAGACGGACACGAAGTCACGAATACGGGCGACAATTTTGGTCGAAACAGTCAGTCACCCCGCCAAAGCTCTATGGTGACTCAAACAAGGGTTCGGGTGACTTGACCACAGTTAGGTACGCGCTCAGTGTTGCCAGTGTCCAAATTCGCCCCACCATGATGGAGTGTTGGATTTTTTGGCGGGGGTCCATACGGGGCTTGTCGGCATGCTGATGTTCCGCTCCGCCAGCTTTGGCCAATGAAATAGCTCGATTGGGCATGCACCACATTTGGGTCGCTGGAAATTTTCTGTCGGTTTAGAGGGCCTCATTTTTTCCCAAAGCAGCAGCAAAGAGCAGCAGTACGAGCAGCTCCCAAGTCACAGCCAATCCACCATCATTATGTCGTTTGGACGAGGAGCTCCGCGTGGTCGCGGCGGTGGTGGCTTTGGTGGCCGCGGAGGAGGTGGTAAGTGTTCACTTGATTCATTTCCTCGTCTCTTCCATTATTGTTCTTCAAGCCGCCTCTGTATCCCCTGCAAGGTCAAGACTTGTTGCAGCGCTTTTGCATCGACAGCTAACATGACAACAACGCAGGTCGAGGTGGATTCGGACAAAGAGACATGGGCCCGCCCGCCACGATTCTCGGTATGTGACCATCGGCCAACGACGCGAAGCCTCAAGAAGCACCCGACCAACTAACCGTTTTGTGCACAGAGATGGGCAAGTTTATGCACGCGTGCGAGGGGGAGATGGTCTGCGAGAGCATCAACCCCAAGGTCCCTCACTTCAACGCCCAGATCTTCCTCGAGAATAAGGTAGGATCGACGCGCCGCATACCTTTATCGAAGTGAGCCGCAAGATTGACATGAATACAGACTGCTGTCGGCAAGGTGGATGAGGTTCTCGGTCCCATCAACCAGGTCTACTTTACCATCAAGCCCTCCGAAGGCATCCAAGCTACCTCTTTCAAGGAGGGCGACAAGTTCTACATCGGTTCCGAGAAGCTGCTTCCGTTGGACAAGTTCCTTCCCAAGCCCAAGCCCCCTCCAGGTGCTCCCAAGTTGAAGCGTGCAGGTCGTGGCGGTGCTGGCGGCAGGGGTGGACGCGGCGGTCCTGGCTTCGGCGGGCGTGGCGGTGGTAGAGGACGCGGAGGCCCCGCAAGGGGAGGACGCGGCGGCAGCGGCTTTGGCGGACGCGGAGGTGGTGGTTTCGGCGGGCGTGGAGGCACACCGAGAGGCGGCGGTGGCTTCAGCAGCGGTCGTGGCCGCGGGGGCTTTAGCAGAGGACGGTAGACCTATGGTCCAAGCGTGAAGCTATTAGATGGGGAGGTTTTCTTGTGTTGGACTACGACTCTGGCGTTCTGGTTTGCTTTGCTTTGGCATCAGTCCTGGCGAAAGGGGCTTAAGGCTGAATGTACATCATCCACTATGGTTGCTCAAAAAAAGAACAGAGGTCTTCATCGCGGGTCTCGAGAACGATTCATTGACCTGGCGGTTGTCCGCGTACATGTTGGAATATGTTCCAGTAAGTTGCTCTCGGGACATTGAGCAACAGTTTGAGGAGCGCCATGAAAGACTGCGCGTTTGTCTTTGCATTGAGGCTGGGTAGACGCGAGGCGAGCTGACGTGGGAACAAGGCGCAAGCGCGAGACGGACAGGGGCTTGACGGAAGCCTGTTTCCATTTTTATCACAACACCAACAACATGACAGCACACGGGGCTGTCTACCTACCCACATTAGTGCAGGGACCTCAGCTACATACGCAGAATCTGACCCCTGGAAGATTGTAACAAAACCACCACCACCACATTCTTACTGACAAACACCACTTTAGCAGTCTTCTGTTTATATCGTCAGCGTTGAGTCAATAATTTCCCACTGACACCGCTAAGGGTATGATGCTAGCAATCATTCAGGGGCTGTATTGTACAGCCTACAGCGCCTTGCGACGAGTCAATAAAAGGCATTTCGAGTTTCTCTTGACCCTTCAATCCCCTTTGGAATCTTCGCGCCTTCTTCCGCGTCAGGCGCCTCATGCTTTTAAGCTCCTTCGCCACCACGTAAGCAGCATGTCTGGGACAACTTGAGCATCATCGTAGGCTTGGTGACGGCGTCTATCCACAGGTAAATAGCAAAGATCATGGTTGGAATGCGGAAGGATCTTGCTGGTGGCGTGGTTCACAGCTGGGGGGAATGGTTTGCGAAGATCCATCATCCTGCTCGCTTCAGCCTCATTGAGACAGCCGTGTTCCGCTCCCAGTACTTGAGCTAACCAGGGAGCTAGTGTCAACAGGTTTTGTCGGCGTCGCTCCTTTTCCCCAATTGGAGCAGTTCATCTGATCATCCCGTCACCTCATCCCGAGACCTGACGGGAAACCACAGGGCAGCTTCACGCTTTTGCTGTAATATTAGCAAACAACCATCGGATGAGAGAGCGCTGCTCGGCAAAAGCGTCGCACTAAGAACCACATCCAGGATGACTCCTGGGCACTTTACCAGGGGCGGGTTCCTGGCATCACCTTGGATGGGACTGATGACGTCCTGAGCCACGAGCCACGAGCCACGGCATATCCCCAAAGGATGGGAACTGTTTGCTTAGCTAGGTTACGTGCGACAGATCAATAAAACGGGAACCTTCGCGATCTTCATGGCCTTCGCTCTATCACATTCACCCATCCTACCAACGTTGATCAGCTTCCCCGCCCTACTTTGAGTTAGCAAACCCAGTCACAGGTTGAACGTGTTACAGTCGCTTGTTCGAACTTTTCACTTCCTCAACTGCAGCTTACGGATTTATTCTCCGGCTCCGTCCCGTTTTCTTTTGTCGCAAGGCCATGATGTTCCTGTCTTCTTGACTAGCACCAACTCGCATGCAACCACTTCTTCATACTAGGAACGGGAAGCTTCCCCATGAATGTGCCCCACAACGACGAACATGACGGCCTCGCCCACGTCATCAGATCTCATCCGGACTCCGACAACAGCATGGGAGACACGAAGCGCCACCGAAGCGATGCAGAGGGTAGCCGATATTATGATAGCCGTGACTGAGTCCTTCAGACAGCAGTTCCGAGACCAACAACACTCCAGCAATGACACCTTGTGCCATGAAGAGTCTGGAGACTCAGGATGGAGAGCATCGGCTCCTGACCTTGTCTTTTCTATGGTCGACAATAACCTGAGCGGCACATCATCGCATACATCCAGGCCGCGCACGACTCCATCATCATGTAGTCCTCCACGCAACGGACCAACATCATCAACATCACCAATGTCACCGATGTCACCGATGTCACCAGAGTTACCTAGCACAATTCCCAATACTGCAGTTGTCTCACTTGCACCAAGCGCCATGCCTGAGGTTCTCTCCAATTATCCACTATTGGCTACACAAATTCCGCGACTAGGTGCAAGGGAACATGCGCAAGCTCCTGACTCTACGATGGATATCACTGCATGTTATTTGGGATCGTACGGGGGATTGGCTCCCGAGGCTTTGTCACACCCCTCAGAATACCCTGACCTTTTCGAAGCTGCGCGGAAGATTGTTATCACTCAACGCAGCAGAGGCGCGATCGACATGACGGCTACGACTAATGGCCGGAACGATCGCCTCTTAACCACAACAGAAGCAAATGCGGGAGAAGATGTTCTTCCGTGGGCAAATAGAGGCCGTGTATACCAGGCACAACCCCTTTTGGAGAAGCCACCCGCGTCTGCCCTAGGGTTTGCCCAGGAGGCTTGGCTACTAGGGGTCACTGGCCTTCATCAGATCCTCATGTTCGCTGGCCTCTCCCAGGGAATGGCTCCTGCGCTTGAGATCGCTGACTCACTCACGAACTTTTCAGAGGGCCAGCATTCCTGGTTCACTGCAGGCTTCGTCCTCACCTTGGGCATTTTCACGCTACCTTCGGTTCGAATAGGAGATGTCTTTGGTCACAAGCGAACTGTCATATACGGATGCCTATGGTACGCCTTCTGGAGCCTTCTAGCTGGTTTCTCCAAAACTGCACACAACCGCGGTTATGACGGCGCCATCTTTTTCTGCGTCTGTCGTGCTATGCAGGGTATCGGCCCAGCGCTCAGCGTTCCGAACGGTTTCTCTATCCTGGAGGCTTCTTTACCGCCTAGCCAAAGGAAGGACACGGCACTCTCGCTCTACAGTTTCGGTGGGCCCCTCGGCTTCGCCGTCGGATCTGTGATGTCTTCAGTCCTCACCGTCAACTTCGCTTGGGAATGGTGCTTCTTCGTGCTCGCGGCCGTCTGCTTGTCCGCCGCCGGGCTCAGCTTACTTATCCTTCCACACCAAGATCCTCGCAAAGTGTGTTCTGGCCATGACATCTGGGTGAAGCTCGACGTCACGGGTATCATCCTAGGTGCTGTCGGACTCCTTCTGTTCAGTTTCGCGTGGAACCAAGCACCAGCTGTTGGCTGGCGCACCCCCTACACCTACTTTCTTCTCATCATCGGAGTCTTGTTCCTCGCGGCTTTCATGTACAATGAGACTGTCGTCGCAAACCCTCTGGTGCCCCTGCGGATAATGAATTCATCGACAAGTCTCGTGCTGGCCTGTGTCGCAGCCGGTTGGGGCTGCTTCATTGTTTGGGCATTTTATCTTTTCCAGGTCGCGGAAGCAGTACGAGATTGGAACTGCCTCGTTGCAAGTGCTGCAATTGCACCGATAGCGGTGGAGAGTTTGGCCGTGGCCTTTGTTCTGGCCCATCTAACACCGGGTGTAGAGGTGTACTGGGCCTTTCTCGTGTCCTTAACCGGTTTCCCGTTGGCGTCCGTGCTTGTGGTAACGGCACCCGTTGATCAGACGTACTGGGCAAACATTTTCGTGAGCACACTACTTGTCCCACTTGGAGTCGTCATGGCGGGGCCACTCGCCACGATATTGCTGAGCAATAGTGTCCCGGAGGAGTATCAGGGGACGGTAGGGGGTCTGGTATTGTCTGCGCTTGCTTACAGTATGTCTGTTGCCCTGGGGATGGCAAGAGTGGTTGAAACGCAAGTTAACGGGATGGGGCTGGATGTGTCGTCTGGGTACCGCGGGGCACAATATTATGGTTTTGGGCTTGGCGGTCTTGGGATTCTACTGGCGTCCGCATTATTGTTCCAATTGTTAAATAGAAGTGTATAGTCCACAGCGAGTACGGGTTGGGGGTTTCGGGCCTTTCTGAAATATCTTAGGCTGGCTGTATGAGAGAAGCAGACCAGACGACAGTTGTTTAATTCGCTTGTGAGGCGAGGTATGAATGTGACTTTAACATTGAACGCATCATCGCCCTTGGTATTGTTCTGTGGCAGCTTGCCTCTTGCAATAATATTCTGACGTGTTCTTCGATAGACAAAGGAGAAGACATAATGACAATGGCAACAGGAAAATTGGAGGAACCAATTAGGGATCAAAAATATTTGAAAAATGAACGTCTGTTTCTAGGCCAATACGCAACTCGTCACCGGCATATCCTTCGTCCTTCGTTGCGACGCATTCCTTCTCATGAACACAACTAGCGTCTGGCATCGACAACAGTCGACCCACCCTTGGGGTATTCTCCAGGAATATGCAGGTTGGAAATGGTCGGGACGCTGTCATTCCTGATAGTGCCAGCCGTCGGCCTAGAAGCGGATAGTGATTGGCGGAGAAGATCCTGATTTCTGGGAATGGGTGTTCCACTTGATACACCGCTTTGCTGTTGCTGCGAGTGCATGTTGGTAGAGCCGCGTGAGGCACTCGGACCTGTTGCCACCACAGCCACGTTGATATTCTCGTTTCCTCTATTACCTAGTGCGGAATGGTCGCTCGCATCTAGCTGTTGTTCGTCGGTGCCGAGAGCACCCCGACTAGGATTTCCGCTGCCATTCATCCATTGGCCGTACTGGCTGTTGCCACCTGGTGTTTCGAGCCCGCGGTTGTGGTCTATTGACAACGCCCGCTGAGCATCTTCCTCGTGTCTAGTCGGTGCAGCTTGCTGGCTGTGCGCCCTCTGCATATTTGTAGCATATACATAGGCTGCCTGGGAGTCGTTGTGCAAAGATTGAGACCGGCGAAGGGGCTCATTGGTGTACGGGTTAACTCCGTCTTCCTTTGCCTGTTGACTGACCAGGGCCGCATTGGAAGGCGCCTCTTCCATGGGAGTTCGTGCTGTGCCCCCGTATCCGTTTGGAAGGACGGTGCCGAGCATGCCACCAGGCAGAGCCGACGTCTGCACAGTCGCGTCCCTATCCCAGTTATCAAATCCCGAGCTTACACTAGATGGCGAAAGAGGTGCCTGTAAGCCTCGCTGCGCGTTGACCTGGATGTCGGATGGAAACCTCCCACCTGCTTCGGGACGGCGTAAGTCCTGCCTCGAACTCATGCTGGCTGCGACTGCTGTATCGGCTGAAAACGGTTCGTCATCATCATCATCGAGAACACCGTCGCTACTGGTTGACCGATGGGAAGACTGGCTTAAGCTCCGCACATGCCCTCGCACAAACTCGCTTCTTTCCTGCGGTGTACGCTCGGTGAGTACCTTGATGTCCTCATACCACGCCATCATTGTATCGTGACTTTCCGCCCGGAAAACCCATGTGTGGCCGCGATGCATGGAACCCGTCTGGCGACCCTTGAGTATGAACTTGTTGGATGACCCTCCCTCACTAGAATGAGATCCTAATTTTTGTTCTGGAAGGTACAACGACATGATTGGGGCCTGGCTCTTGTCCGCCGATTTGAATTCATGCAGGTGAGTCGGAGAAAGTACATACCTGGCATTGTCAATCTCACGTTCGGATACAATACGAGCAGAATTTGCTACTTACCAGCCAGCTGTGTAGCTCTTAAGATACTTGCTTTTGCGCTCAAGAAGTCCTGCACGAATTTCCTGGCAAGCTAGATGGTCTCGGCCAGGATAATGGATGTGCTCCGCGGACCGTATCGGGATGTTTGGATCCACAAATTGATCGTCCCTTTGAACAAAATATGCCCATTCGCGATCCTTGGGCATGGTTATGGGCCCAATGCGTAGCTCCTCAATCGCGCTGTAAGCCGCATCGGACTCGCGCTTGAGTATGCCTGCGTAGGCATTGTACGCTTTCTGAATTTCGCCGACGACGATAGACTCCAGTTCGCGACCTGAACTTTCTAGGTTGAGATACGCCTGGTGAAGATAGTTTTCCTCGTCTATTTGTCGCTCGACCTGTCTGTCCACAGCAAGTCGCAGAAGATAGGGGTCTTGCTTCCCAGTCGTCAACGAAGGGTCGAGATCGCTCTGGCCTATCGTGTCCTGCAAGGTCTTCACGGCCCTTCTAGTGCCGTCCATCTCTTTTTCGACGGAATTTTTGAAATCGCCTGACAAATTCTTGATCTCTTTGATTTTTTGGTGCAGATCGCTCCTTAGACCTGTGAGTGCCAAGATGACGTCCTCTTCAATTTCTTTGGCTTTGTTCGACTCTAGGATAGCACCTTTGTGGTAACCGCGAAGAATTTGCAAGGCATCGTCGATACCCCCCGAGTCGAGAAAGCCAGGCGGGGTTGAAATGTTGTTGGCAACATTAGCCAACTTCAAGAGCGACTTAGACTTATGCTCGTAGTGCGTTTGGATCTCGCGGTAGTATGCTATGAGATCCTTGAGGATCTTACGCCAAGCTGTTGTCAAGGTCAAAAACGTTCGCGCCTGTCGTGCCTTTGGAATACGCCTGCGACTTACACTGAAATCTGTTAGACAGGGCCTCGGTTGGGTTTCCAGACGTTGGGACAGGACAGTGAAAAGCGCTATGCGCTTCATCGGGGTCTGAAGTCGATTGCAAGGCTAGGCTGCGGACACTCCCAGCTTTCATGCTTCGACGACTACTGCTGCGCTTGAGACTACCATTTCTTCGCAAAGAGTTCTTCTTCTTCAGGGTGTTGTGTCGCGAGGGCAGGCTCAGGTGATCCTCCCCTGCGTTGGAGACAAATGAGTTTGATCGCGGCATGTTGGAAGACGGTCCGTCTATGATACTACTGCCTCTCTGACTCGCATCCCATTCTTCCGTGAATTTGCCCCGAGAATTTGCTGATGGCACGACTAGGGTATCGTTGTTTGTCAAGTCGTGAGAAGTATGGCCAATGTCTTGCGGGGAGTGATCAGTGTGTGAGTTGGCAAGCGTGTTGAATTGGGTCTCTCGGTCTTCGTCGTATTGTAAAGGACGGCCATGGAGGGAGGCGGTAGAAGATATGGCGACCGGGGGTGGTTGTTGAGGAAAATAGGAGGAAGTGCGATTTGAGTTCATGGTGGGTGCAGCGTAGAGACCTCGGTCTGGCAGGTCCTCTGCCTTGTAGCGACCGGCTTCGGCGAGATGCGGCGTGTGGTTGGATGTCGTGACGGTGGACGATGCGAGCGGGGATCTAGCTACTCTGGTTAGGGATGGACATTGGTGTAGGCGTAGAAACGGGCGTCTCAACTAGGACACCAAGACACTCTGGCTGCCAAAGCAACTTTTGGGACAGACCGCTGCTGGCCCTGAGTTTAGCGCAGCTATATGATGACCGAAAGGTTGCCTAGACAGCTTAGCGCAGCGAAGAATGGCGCCAGGTGTGCAATCGACGTCTGGCTAGTGAATACTATCGCAGCGCGTTTGACGCAATGGTAGCCGGAAGTGCTGTACAGACTCAGACCGATGTCGTCATCAAGGTTCGCAAGTCGCAGCGGTGGTCCCAATTTGGCGCAGTGGAATGCTGATGTGTCTTGGTCGTGGGCGAGCTAGACTTCCAGAGAGAGTTGGGCACCGGACGCCGTAGGGGAGAGATGGATGCTGTGGAGGTCTGGGGCGAGAGGGAAGATGCCCAGGTCTAGAAGGTGGACTTATGGCGAGGGACCGTACCGATCGGTCGGTCTGTATCGCGAGGGCGGTTCGTTGCGCATTCGTGTTGTGCGAGAAAAGACGAGGCCGAGCAAAGAGAATGAGAGGGAAGCTGGGCCAGGAAGGTGCCTAGAAGCAATTTAGGTAGAGAGAGGTCTGTCTATCTTAGGTACATACAATGGGAGAACCCTGGACTTGAATCAGCACCCGCTTCCGCAGCTTGGTACCCTGTCAGCCTGTCTGTCATCGCTAGTCGCTGCGGCACATTCAGAGCCGAGTTCGTGCCCAATGCCACTCGGGGCGGGCAGGGCAGGGGGGGAGGGGGGTGGCGTTCGCTCAGGATCTGAGAATGATGTACGTATTAGCATCCATGCTGCCACGAATCTTGAGTGACCAAACACCAATCGCCTTGCAGCATGCAGCAACTGGATCAAGGCACTCCATTCCCACAACGCATCTCTTCTCTTCTCTTCGGCCTGACCCGAAAAGGCACTATTTGGGACGATGATTAGCTGCCCATCCCATCATCCACTGTCAAAGTCATATGTACGTACGGCGGTAGTTGTTGCGCTTTTCTTGAGGAGCTCACGCAGCGAGACGGGACGACGCTGGACCCTGGATTTTGCCCATCTTGCCTCATCCCCTTGCCTCATCGCAAGTATCTACAGCACGAATACCGCAGTAACTAACTAACCGTGCCAAATACCCTGAATTTCAATCGCTCTGCCCCCACCCCCTTCTTGCTCAAGGGTCCAAGTAAGAGCTCGGCCGGGAATTTCATTTCATCAAGCCCCGCCATGCCATAGGGATCTCGTGTGTCGCGAACATTCGGTTTGTTACTGTCCGGTGGAAAGCTTTGGTTTGACGGACACTACTAGAACCTGGCCATTTTACTCGGTTGACGAATATCAAGTCCACAGGCAAACCGGTGTCCTCGTTTCCTGAACAGACCAGAGGTGTACAGCAAGCGCAATGTGGTGCTGTGGCTGCGCGGATGACCTACGACCCGTGTGGCCTGTTCGTGCAACATCTGAAAAGATCGCAAACAAGAAGCCAAGAAGCTTCTCGTTGCACTTCGGTCACACGATGACGTATGTGCCCCTCCCTGAAGCCTCCCCTACGACGTAATCACAACCACCGCAGCGGATACTCGCTACAACCTCTTCGACACCCTCCCTGCCTCGTCAACCGCTTGTATCTAATCGTGAGGGCTGGATAACGCCACACACCCATTTGGACCTGCAGGGTTTCGGTAAATAGGTGAGGGACGCTGAGTAGGGAAAATACCACTGATTAGGGAAAAAATCTAGTACCAACGATTAGTAGGGATGTCCATAGAAACGTAAGTACCCCCCTTTTGACCGCCTCAAACCCAGCCGCCCTCTGCAATCGGGGCCCACGTAATCAAAACGACGTATCCCAGTTAACGGCATAACTCCCAATTGCCCGACAATTGCTGGCTTCCCATTGGCCGGCAATTGCCCGACAATTGCCCGACAATTGCCCGAGTTGTTGAATAGTTCGAAAAGACTGCGGCAAACGACGAATCTCAACGAGGGGGCCAAAGTGGCCTGCCTCGGGCTGTATTATAGCTAGGCTAATTCATCGTCAGATTCCCCAAAAAGCAGTGGCCTCTCCTCGTCGCTGATCTCGTAGACCTTCCCGTGGAGGTCCAAGGAGTAGGTGGCGTAATCCAGCCCCTACGATTATGTCTTCTATGTATTCCGACTTGCATCACTAGCCATAGATCGCGTCAAAACCGAGCTTAGAATACTGCATCAAATTAGACTAAGCCTAACCAAACCATTGATACGGTTGGCACGTTACCTTACTTCGCCATGACCTGGGTCATCTTTTGTGACCGATCAGGCCAATGCGCACACAAGGCGTAAACGGAGGGGGTTGGAATTCAAAAGCCAATCTTAATGGCCGTGTCTCTGGGCTAACTCAGCACCTGCCACCCTGAACAGAAAAAAGTCCATCATTAAGGTACCTCTGCGACGTCACCGGCCAGCCAACTGGTGACAGCCCAGACCTGGACCACGCCAATGGCGCCTTCAAGCAGCTTCAGTGCCTGTCCAGTCAAACCAGTCTACTTGAATCGCTATTCAGTTAGTTGGACCGACACTCGCTCGCACATTCGTGATGGACCTTTCGTTTCCGAGGAGTCGGTTCGTCTAATTGGACCGCAGCAGCCATCATGTTTGGAACATCTACAACGATGGAAACGCGGTCTTGATTTTCACCTTGGGTGGTTTCTATGTTATTTTCTTTCCTCGGATCACTGAGTTCTCCTTGAAGAACTGGTTTGCCTCACCTTACACTTACGTCAAGGTTTTGTCCTGCATGTTGTCGAGAGACCGAACTCGTTCATCTCGTGTTCACACGCCCATCTAACCCGTCTCACCGGATGGGCCACGGTGGTTCCGAGCAGATCGTAATTACCTACCACAGGCAGATTTCCTGCTACATGAACCACGCGTAAGGTATTTAGCCAATGATGTGATTTAATCAACTGCAGGACAACGCAGCCCACTGAGCTTCCCAGCCTCTTTCCCATGCCAGACGACTTTGCCTCTCGGAACCCAAACGCCCTGCTATGCCGTAACTTTGAACCCGTAAGCGATACGCGGACAACGTGTACGAAGTTGCAATGCACCCTTCCGTGCCCTCAACTTTGTTGCTTTCATATCGAACAAACGCCGACGCCAGTCATGGTCTCATACTAACTACACGGTCGCCAGGACCAATTTGTTGTTTCCAGTTCGCGGTGTCCATCACGAGTCTGTGCTTAGAGCATCATCTGCGGTAGGCTCAATGGGCTTGAGTTTCGTCCTCCGACGTGGAGGGGGTGCCTTGGGCGGTATCTTTTTGTGTCCATTCAGATGCAAGGTCGCGGTTGGTCCAACCGGAATGCCATGCCTATGTTTAGGCACTTCCGGGAGTGGCTTCTTCTGGCGTGCTGTGCTTGCACCCGCCTTCGTCTCTTCCCTCTTGACCTCCATGCCGGCCTCGGCCTTACGACTCGGAGTGATGACTCCGGGCTTCTCCATAACGGCCGCCACATCGACGACACTAACGCTGCTCGCCGTCTCCGATCGAGAAAGGCTGATGCCCAGGAACTTGCGAGCTACCTCCGCCTCGCCAGAAGCTTCGTGGTCACCCAGCCACCTCACCTTGGAAACACGATCTACCAGCCTGACAGTTGTTTCGTCGGCAGGCGCGAAATGGGAGTTGCCTAGTCCACCTAGGATCCTCAAAACTTTGATGACCTCGTCTCGTTTGTAATGTGGTGGGTGGCTTAGCTGAGTGTGCGCCAGGAGTGGATACAAAACGCGAAGATAAGTGTGTCGGAGGGATATCTTTTCGTCTGGCAGATCCATAAGATTCCTGATGATGACATCGAGCAAGACTTTCAGGTCGTTTGTATAAAAGTACTCATAAGTGGCTTTGGTAGTAAAAAGAAGGTATAGCAGCTTGAGGATCAGGAGCTGGAGTGATGTCTCTGTCTCACGATTAAGCAGCAGAATAATGTTCTCTCCGAATGTTCGGAACAGAGCTCCGTGGATGCTGAGACACTTGATAACTCTGTTTGTAAGGGGTGCAGTAGGAGATGTCGGGTCGGCGGCGACGTCGGTGGATGCTAGCATGTACTGCTCATTCAAGACAAGCTGTAGCGTTGTCAGCTTGCGAACACGAGCAAGTGGAAGTTCAACGCAGATGGGCATGAGCCTACCAAGACGCGTATGATGGGATAGTGGTAAGGATCGTGAACATCGTTAGACAGCTCCTCAATAATTTGGAATAGGTAGGCAATGAAGCCATCGTCGACTTGCATCAAGTCGGCAGTGCGCAGTCGCTCGATACGAGACATCTCGTACATTAGCTCCAGCAAAAGACGGTGTAGCCTAGGATCCTGTTCCTTGCGCCCATTGATGAGCTCAAGTAGTCGTGGAAAGCAGGCTTCTTCAATCATGCGGGAGAAAGTAGACTCGTCGGATTGACCATCGAGAAGGAGGAAGAGGGCGATGACGTGAAGCGATGCCGTGTCATCTTCTTGAAGAAGGCTGTACACGATCTGGGTGCGAATATATTCTTTATTTTCTCGGAACAGGTGGCTGGAGAGGAGCTTATCGCAGCAGACAGCAACATCGTCCTCGGCATCGTAGAACCTGTCTCTGAATCTTGAGGCAAGATGCAGCCAGGCTCTAAGCGTCTCGTCAATCAGATCGTGCGATTGGTATTGGGTGGTCACGACGTCGTCAAGCTCTGTTGGTGGTAATAGCAAGCAGTCAGTTGGCAGGCTCCGTGGAGATCGAGAAAACAAACTCGAAGGCGTCGATGGAAGGGACGAAGACAAAGCGGAGAGGACGCACGAGGGCGACTGACCTTCCCAGAACTGCTGCTGGGTCTCGAGAGACTCGTACACATCGAAATCCGCCATGGTGATATTATCGCCAGAGTTTGGTGCCCGAAACAGTCTGCATAACTGATGTAGGGCGTGTCGAGTTACGACTGCAACGAAAGCTTTCGTGGGAAGGAGATGAGGCCGGCTGGAGTTTCGACTCTGGAGGGTTGATACACACGAGGCATGGTCTGGCTTGACAGCAAAGCCCCTCTCCACTGCACAAGGGCACCACCTGGTCAGCCTACCTAGGTAGGTAGGTATGCAGGCACCTTGAAATTGGGTAGGTAGGTTGGCACGTCAGGTACCTACCTCAGCAGAGAAGGCCAGGAAGGCGGACGGGAGTTAGTCCACGTTGTTCGGGTGCCCCGTGCAGTGGTAGGTGCCGGGCTCAGAGTGGGGGTAATGGAGGGGAATGTATTACATCAATCCTGCCATCAAAACCCAGGCCCAAGGCATTGTGGCCCACAGACGTAGCCGACGACAGAACTACATTACCGGAACAAAGACCTGCCCTTTCTACTTCGTTCTTTTTTCTTCCTTTCTAATGATATTGTCGGTGTCGATGCTGCAGACTCCATGTGTATGCTTTGGTAACACATATTCTCCATAATACGGTTCACCGAAAAGGGTATTTATCATGCCATAACCATCGCCAAATCTCCCAAGTCTCCGCCATCCGCCAGAACGCCTCTAATCAAAACCGTAAACTGTTGCTACCGCCTCAGCAGCTATGCCGTCAGGTGGCTTGATATTCCTCGTCTTCTTCGGGCCGCTTGTCCTCGTCGTAGACCTTGACCTTATCCGCATACTCCAAAATGCTGCTCACGACGTAGTCAGAGATTGTGTTCCCCTTGCCCGCTGCAATCCTCAAAATCAGCTCATTCAAGTGCTGCCGTCCAAGGATGTCTACGTGGTCTGCCGTCTTGGGTCCACCTCTGGGGTTGAAGCGTTCCGGCTCATGCTCCATCTCTACCACAGTGACCTTGGACCCAGCCGGGTTATATCGCTTGTAGTTCCAGCCACGATTGCACATGTAGCCTGTACTGATCAGATTGACAGTACCGTCTCCCTCGCCCATGACAACGCCGTGATCGACTTGTCCTTGCGTGAAAGCTGTGTCGATGGTAATATTTAGATTCGTGAGGGACGGCATTTCTGGAGACCGGTAGTAATATCCTCGTTCAGTGGGCTTGCCAACGCCATAGAAACAGTAAATCTTCATGCTCGGCGCCAGTGGAAGCCGCGTTTCCAAAGGGTTGATCCACTTGCGAGGGTCCTTCTCGTTCGCCTCAACCTCTGCTGCCGTGTGCGCGATTCCGTGCGAGTAACTTGTTTTGATATGTTTCTGATACCACTCCTCAGTCGTGTTGAAGAGGTATTCCATGGCCGATTCGACCGTCAAGTTACGGTCGGGTGTGGTCCAGTTCATGCCGCTGCGGAAGTTTAGCAGTGACCCAAAAGAGAAATCCTGCCCGAGCTGGTCATCGGGAGCCCAAGTGGAATTGCCCCATACAGCATCCCCTCCAATTGGAAGCATGGAAGATATCCCAGGCATGGCACGGAACAGTTGCGCTCTCTCGTCTTTACTGAGAAACTTTTCGAGTCCATAGACAGCAAACGCATTGAGCTGCGCCGTATCTCGCATCTCGCCGGACAGCACTGCCGTCAAATCCTTAACAGCGCCAAGCATGCAGCCACTAACATTGATCCATGCCTCTACGTGCCTCTCGACCCAGTCATCGCCGCCGCGGCCGCCAGTTTCAGAAGCGACCCAGTGAAAGAAATAGAAGAGAACTTGTCCGCCCATGCTGTGCGACACGAGAACAGCCTTTTTCCCGGAAAATTCATGGGCGGTTTCGATGTAGGACTTCAGCCTCGTAAAGTACTGGTCACGGGTCTCGAGGTTAGGATATGCCAGCCGCCAGTCGTAAGCGGCGGTGAAAGAGTTGGTCGGGTCGTAGCCTATGGAGGCAAGATTTTCGAAAATCTTGTTCCAAATCCAATATCCCGTAATGAAGAAATCGGTTGCATCGAAGCCTTGGGCAGCCCGTAACTTGATGTGCGGGGGATCGAGGCCTGTTTCTTGATCCAACATTAGGTGCCTCTTCCAATTCTCCTTGTCCAAGACCAAGGCACGCATCATGCTCCAGCTGCCCCAAAGGCGTTTGCGGAAGTAAGGACGTGAGACATTGGTCGTACCCCATGATTCGAGACCTGTTGAAATGACGCCCGGGACCATAATCATGGGGTGGTGGGCATGAAGACCTTCGGCACGCGCCTGCAGACCTACTGAGAAAGCGTCGTAGCTATCAACGAACTCGCGCTCGCCTTGCTTTACGAGGAGCCGCATTAGCTCAGTTCAACTGGAATACGAACTTTCCTCGAGCTTAGAAATGAATTGTTACTGACCACCAGATCGCGCATGTCTTTGACTAAACCGGCGGGCAAGACGTCGAATAGGCTATCCATGCTGAGCTCACCCAGCTCAGGGAAGTCGATGAGATCGTTGCTTTTTGCAAAAAAGCCTGCAGCTATAATACCGAACAAGCTTCCGAGGAGGAAAATGGCGGTGTTGCGGCGCTTTCTTGTCTTGGGTTTCAAGTGTTGGACTACGTGGACGTGTTTCTCGGACTTGTCGGGACTTTCATCTCGGGGCGTAGAGGACTCGCTCGCGGTCTGAGGATCAGCGGGGAGGGTGCGCCGCCTGAGGGTAGACGCAGACATGGTCACGACTGGCCTGAGATATCTAACAACCGTAAGGTCAGCTTGCGCCGTCGACAGATGTAGAGGGAGAGATGGAGTACAGAAATGCAGAGGAAAGATTTTAGGTGCGTACCGCGTGGCTTAAGATGTAGGGCGCCAGTGTTCGAGGGAGCAGGGTCCTACTTTAATGATCGCGGGACGCGGTGCTCGTTCTGCCTAAGCGGCAGGCCAGCAGTCAACGAGGCAGGCGGACCGTCGGGGGAACGGTTCGAAAGGCGCAGAGCGAGGGCCGAGATGCGGAAAGCTTGTTGTGCGCGAGCCACGCAGTCAAGTTATCGGGCAAGTTGAGTGGCATGAGGAGGGTTGCTGGTAGTCTCGATGCTAATGGAAACACCCGAGCAAGCCGTCCTCAGGGTGTGGTAGATAAGGTAATGTCCAGACCTTCAAAGCGGTAATAGGTAGGCGTAGAGCAGTGGCTACCCAGAGAGAGCCGTCGATAGCTATTAACGTGACGTCAATCCGTCTGGGCCAAACAATTGCCATTGGCCCGGGCGTTATGTTTTCATCGGACACTGTATAAAAAATGCGGCACTTAAGAGCCAGGTCTACGTTTTCCTTTTTTCTAGGAGACCACCTATTTTTCCTGTGTTAGCGCCACTACATTTCCTGTGGTCTGTGCACGCCCACCCCACTCCACCTTATCTATAACGTCTGATTAGCTAGGATTACCTAATAATTAACTAAGTTATTTAATAGTTTAAAAAGACCACAGTAAACGTATTTTCAGCCACTTTAGCCTATTTTACTAATTAACGCCTAAATTACTTAAATTTAATATCTTTTTAATTTATTCTATTTTTTTATTAATCTATACCTAATTAGGCTAACTGCTTAATAATTCTATTATTCTAGCTTAAACTCTATAGCTATAGCTAGTATTATAGCTTCTATAAGGCTAGGTAGCTTTATTAGCGCTACTTCTACCTCTACCTCTACTACTATAAGCTTAGCTACTATAGGGTCTACTCTAGGGTCTATTATACTCTACTAGGGTAGTTAGAAGGATACCCTAGCTTTCCTAGCTCTATAGAATATCTATAAGTGCGTTAAACATATAAGCTAATACTATACTAGCTTTAGTTTTAAGGTCTCTCTTTTAGTAAGATAGGTCTTAGTAGTATAAGGCCTAGGATCCTTATTAGTGATTTATACTAACTAGAGTCTATAGTAGCTATAATAGGTATACTTAAAGTACTTATAAGATATCTTACTAATTATTATAAAGAGGCTTACTATACTAGTTAATAATAAGTAGAGGATTAAGGATCTAATATAGAGGGTTCTCTTTAATAAGATCCTCTTAGAAGTATTAATACTTATAGTATTATAAGAAGCTTAGTAGTTTATTATAATTAAAGTAGTTAAAGATAATATAGGAATAAAGTAACTTAAATTATATAGAGAAAGCTTAGGTATAATTTAAGGCTAGGATCTTTTTTAAAAGTTATATAATTAAGAGGGTATATTAATTATAAATTATTTTAAGGGTTTTATAAGAGTAATAATTATAAGTATTATTTATCTACTTCTTCTTAGTATTAATAGGGCTATACTTATAAAGTTAATAAGTTATTTAATTACTAAGATTACTCTTATATTTACTCTCTTAGTTAGTAATTATCTTTTTTATATACTTAGTAAAGAACTTTAAATCTACTATTAAGTTAAATAAATAGCTCTTAATCTCTTTATATAATTTCTTTATCTTTAAAGTAATTTTAATATTAAAGTTATAATATTTATAAATATAGTAGTTAATAAACTACTTATAGAAAGGAAAGTAAGTTACTTAAATATATTAGTAAGCTACTTCTTACTTAGGGAACTCTTCTAAGATTACTTATTATATTATTTTAAAATCCTCCTTAATATTAGTAAAGATAGTGACTTTTTAGAGTATTAAATAGCCTATATATATATAAGGGATCTCTTAAAAGTACTAAATATCTATAATATCTTTAGTAGTAATACTAGCTATAAGATTATAGAAAACTAAGTTAATATAGTTATTTAGCTACTTAGTGTTATTATTATTAAGGGGATTACTATTAGAGTAAATTTATTTCTTCTTAACTTTATAAGTAATATTCTTATCAATATACTAAATATAGATCTATTATTATATATCTAGCTATATTACGTTAAGTACATTCTTAAGGGCTTTTTTAAAGTTAGTAATAGTAATAATAAGCTTAGTAGTACTAACTATAATATAGATCTTATTTAGCTTCTTAATTACTTATATATAAGTAGTTTAATCCTCTCTATAGAGAAAGTAGAAAGTAATATTAAATATAGTATTAATATTATTAATATTAGTTATATTTATTAATAGTATTTTAAAGTAGTTTATTTTATAAGTATTATTAAGTAATAATACTTCTAGGTAATACTTCTAGAGAACTTTATAATAAAAGTAGGTTTAGATAATAGCGTTAATATAGCTCTTAACCTAGTAGAAGTAATACTTAATACTATAATTATAGAAGTTATAGATTAAAGCTTAAGTTAGTAAGTATAAGTTAAGGGATTTAAGGTATATATATATTATCTTATTATTAATATCTTTATACTTCTAAGGCTAGTTAGGGTAGTATTAAGCTATTATAATAGTAATCTTATAACTACTTATAGTAGTAGTCTTTATTAGATTATAGATCTCTTCTACTTAGGAGTAAGTTCTCTTATAGTATAATAGGTAAATAATATTATTAGTAGAAGGCTTATAGTTATAGTAATCTATAATTATAGAGAAGATCTAATAATTATTAGTAACTTTAAGCTTAATAATCTTAGCTTACTAAGGGTAGTCCTCTTTCTATAAAGTTATATTATAAACCTTAGTACTACTAAGTAGGTTCTAGCTACTATAATTATAAGTAAGGTCCTATTAGTATAGGATATTAAATATATTATAGTTTAATAGTTAGTATTTAATTATAGTATAACCTTAGGTCTTTATAAAGGCTTATATAACCTTAAGGCCCTCTTTTAGGGTCTTATAACCCTATAGATTAATAACTATTATATTAAGAGGTATTATAACGTTAGTAATAGTAGTTATAGTGTAGTAGAGGGGATGTTTTTTTATACTATAGTTATAGTTAAATTAATAAAAAAATAGCTAAGTTTAAAAATTAAGCTACTAACTTAATCTAGCTAATAGGAGGCCTCAGATAAGGTGGAGTGGGGTGGGCGTGTATAGACCACAGGAAATATAGTGGCGCTAACACAGGAAAAATAGGTGGTCTCTTTTCTAGGAGAGGTCTAACTACCTAGGTGAGCATATATAAGTATATATCTATGTACTTAGGTAGGTGCCTTACTAAAGTTCAGATAAGATCTCTCACTTTTGAATACCTTTAAAGGATACTACTATTTTAACAGCCCCCTTCTGCTAATTTTCCCACGCTCAGCCCCTTCTTAATATTATAAAACTAAATAATATATCTTATAACCTAAAGTTTCTAAATAACTCTAACTTCTTAACTAACTTTAACTTCCTAATTTACCTTAATCTTTTAGCTCTAACCTCTTAGCCCTAACCTACTTAATCTAATTCTATTAAGCTTTTATTTCTATAGTTTTCTCTTATTTTATATAACTTTTTAAAAGTCTTAAACTCTATATATAAATATTAATATAAAACAACTAAGGCGCTATATATACCTTATATATACTAATATTTATTATATAAGTAACTGCTTCATAAGGCTTAGTATAGGAGAATTAATAAAAGAGGGCTATTAATTTAATATTATTATCTTTAAAGATATTAAGTAGAAACTAAAAAAGAATATATACTCTTTAATTAATATAAAGACCTTAAACTTTAATATTAGCTATACTACTAAATAATCCTTAATAATTATAAGATAATATTAATAAAATACTTTAAAGCTTAAGGTATCTTATAAGTGTAATATTCGTATACTTAAGTATCCTTTAGCGTGGGTAGCTGGTTATGAGTAGAGGCTGGGAAGCTTGACACTGCGCTTGATTTTGGCCTCCACTTAGATACCTACCTGGGCCCTCGTTGGGGAACCAGCCGACGCAAGCGTGCACAACGATTCCTCGAAATGTTCACGTTCTATTGCGGCACAATGGTAGGTAGATCACCTGCGTCGACGAGAGCAAGACAACAATACGCGTGAGGGCCGCAGAAAGATACAGCTGGCTGGCGATGGAATAGGTGGCAGAGGGCAAACAAACCCGCTGATTGATGGCGGCAGCCCCGAAGCTTCAGTACGCCATGCGCTACCGCCCGATTGGCATGTGATAGTGGTTCCAACCTCACGCAAGAAGGATGGGAGAGCGACAATGTTGCAGGGTGGGTGCATTGCATGAAAAACACCCGGGCATCCATGGAAGGAACGGCTGGCAGAGTGCATAAGTATATGGAATATCATGGCAGAAGGCACGAATGGTTCAAGGCTACTTACTTTATATTCCCCGGTAGGTAGGTATTCACGCGTCAGGTACCTTACCTTCCTTACCTTACCCTACCTTACTCGAGGCACTTTAGCCTTCAGTGCTGTACCAAGTTGGGTGCACGGTGCAGGCCCCAACAGCGCCGCCGTCCCTGCCTAAGGTGGGTGTGAGTTGTCACCCGCCCTAAGGTAGGTGCCTACCTAGTAGCCTACCTAACCAACGAGCTGGATTCGTGTTGGCTAAGGTACCTACCTGAATCAGTAGACCACTCAGCTACACTACCTTACCTACCTAGGTGCACTATTATTGGGTTAAGGTCCTGGGGCCCCCTTCCTCGCCTTACCTTACCCTAAGGTATCTGACAGACCTCAACTCCGAGGAAGCACTTCAAGACAACGCCTGTAGTCTCACCTATCCTCCCACGCCGTCAGTCAACTCAAATCATATATCTGCGAACGCACAATTCTCGTACGACCCGGCCGCTTTATCGTCTCTATTCCCCGCGCGCGGCAGTGCCGCTCCTTTCTCCGTAATCGCAGCCCTAATCAGACGCGATTTCCCCGTCGTTTTCAGTCTCTACCTCGTCGCATTGTCATGAGTTGAGCATCTTTGCGCGTTTGCTGGTCCGGGTTCGACCCTCAGAGTTCTTTCGTCCTCATTTCTTCCGCCTGGTTCTTTATCAACACCCCCATCTTTCCCTGGCGTTGCTGATAAATGCACCATGGATGCCTCCAAAACCAACATCCCGCCGGGAGACTTGCATTATATACAATATGAACATGGCTTGGAAGCGAAGTACCTGCCCGCCATACGTTCTCTGATCGCAAAGGATTTAAGCGAACCGTATAGTATCTATGTCTATCGGTACTTCCTCTACCAGTGGGGGCATTTGTGCTTCATGGTTCGCATCTCTCTTGACACCTTGGCTTCTACTCCGACCAATACTAATTACTGTCTAGGCTCTGAACCCAGTCGACTCATCCCTCATCGGCGTCATCGTCTGCAAATTAGAGCTTCACTCGTCTCACTCACCACCGACGCGCCGAGGCTACATTGCCATGCTCGCCGTCGCTTCACCGTTCCGAGGAAAAGGCATCGCAACTGCCCTCGTGAAACGTGCCATCGATGCCATGGCCCAGCGCAATGCCGATGAGATTGTCCTGGAAACGGAAGAGACAAATACCCAGGCAATGCGTCTATACGAGCGCCTGGGCTTCTTACGCTCAAAGAAACTGCACAGGTATTATCTCAACGGCAACAGCGCCTACCGTTTGGTCCTTCTTCTCAAGTCCATTGACCCTGACGCCGTCATCGAGGACTTTGACAGCCATTATTCGTAACTAGGAGAACTGGACACCGGCTCGCGATGCCTGGGTGCCACGTTTTGCAATATTGTCTACCCAGACATACATGGCTCGCGCAGACGGAACAGCTACCAATAGCTGCTGCCTGTCTGTTGGTGACGATTCCTTCTATCCCTTTGCGTAGGGGGCATCCATTTGTTGAATGGACAGCTACAGCGTCGATGTAGGTGATGACTGGGCATGGATGCGGATTTGTGGAGAAGATTTGAGATAGACCAGGACAGGCGGCAAAGCGATGGCTTGGAAACGAAAGCATGCATTTATTCAAAACGCGCGGCGGTAGCATTAACAACGTAGCGAGGGTATGGCTGCATCCAGGGTTTCTCGTTGGAACGATTCTGGTGTACATGGCAAGTTATCCCAAGAGCTCTTGCGGGTGATATTGATGATCATGGGTTCGTATTGCAACATGGTCGTTGTCAGAATTGTAAAAACGACAACTGATATGCCACCACCGCTTGAGGATGACCCACCGCAATTCCCTTTAGCTCTTCACACTTCTTTTACGATTTCTCCGTGTGGTCTTTGAAGATTGTCCGAAGATTGCCCGCAGTCTACCAGTTCATTACTCTCAGCATCAAGACTCTGGTTCGGACATGATGTCCAAAGAACTGTGAATGGATGCTTTGATATCCCACTGGTTGCCGTGGGCAATCCCGATGTATGTAAAGGCGTCTACGACATGTCAGCACCGCGCCGCTGGAAGAGGAGGGGGTATTTGGTGCGACAAACCCGGCTTATAATAGATAGGTCGTCCCATCGCCTCCACCACTTTCAGCTCCCGAAGCCGACGCAACACCCTCGTCACATCTATGACATCGTTGAAATCGGCAGTGTAAACAGCAATCATTCGATCCTTGCGGCCGGTTGCGTCTTGTCGCGGTGCCACTTTGGCAGCGATGCCAAGCTCGTTGTTTGCCGTGGCCCTGGCAATGATTGCCCATACTTCGTTGACGTCTTGAGGCGAACAAAAAAGAAGCCACTGTTCCTTGAGGTTTTTAATCAGCCGCCGCATCTGGTGAAACAGAAATTTGGATTGCTTGCCTTTCCAGATCGGACTTTGCACGCGTGGGCGAGAACTAGGACGTCCTTGACTGCCCTCTTCTTCTCATGGTTGATCTCTAAATGCTTTGCTGTCGTGGATTTTTTCGTTCTGTGAATGCCATCCATAAAACTGCGCAATATGCGCAACCTCTCAGTGCCTCCTTCAACTAAGGTCTCGAGCTGTGATCCATCCTCCTCCGGAGCTTCATCCTCATTGCCTTTGCTGGACTGATTTTGCGCGAGGAACCTGTTCTTACGAGGAATGAAAGGGTTACAGATGAAAATCCAGGGAACCTCATCAGTGCCATCCGTCGTCTCGGGAGGAAGGCGATCTAGAAAATTACTGACGGTCTCGGTTAGTTGCCACGCATAAGGCACATCTGCGTATGGGTTATGTAGCTTTGTGCTGTCCGCCGGCTCTGCCTTGGCCCTCCGGTTGAATTGAACTGCCCTTGTCTCCTCCCACCATTGGGCGACGTTGAATGAATTGACGCGGGCCTCCAGCCCTTCGATCATGTCCTCGTCTCCTTGTAAATAGTCAGCCCAGAGCAGGCATCGATAGGTTCTCGGCACGAACCGTAAAAATCCGACTCATCGGATTCCATCGTTGCTTCGCAGGCGGCGGCTTCCAATCAAAGTGCGATACTACAATGTTATTAACAAATCGTCTCCAGGAGATAGGTTTGTATGGTAGTGGCCACTTTATGGCAAGAAGTTGGGTGAGGCCAAACATGAAGGTGCTCCCTAGGGCGAATCGGCGGTATCTCAACTTCCGTAACCATTCATACCTTCAGGTACCAAATGTCCTGACCTAACGTTGTCACGAAGAACTAGAAGCAATTGAACCGGTGGAGTATGGCAGATTTAGACTTGAAATGTTCCCGAGAAAGGGAGGCTGGACTGATACCGCCATTTCTGGAAGGGTTGGAGGAGCCGATCCGACTTCGCGGCGCCAATTCCGGCATGCAATCTGTGGACAAAAAGCGGGATCCTTCCGTGTTCCCGGGACGCAGGTATGGTCCGTAATACCTAGGTCCCACACTGGCGATTAGGCTCACACTCTTAATTTCTGGTGGGCGCATTTTAACCACAGTGAATCTTCACACAAACATGGGCCGATTTCTCCGGGCTACGTATAGAGCAAGCGAACCACGGGCCGATGGTCGTTTGCCTTTCTTTTTCTTTTCCCCCTCTCTTTCTTTTTCGAACATCGTTCTGGTTTGCTACCTTGCTTTTCTTCCTTACACCAACGAAACAACAGGGAACCATACCTGATAGAATGTGAAAGAAAGTAGACAATGGCCGAGCCAGACAGTAGCGTGTTGTCAACGCAAACTATCATTTTGGACCTCCCTCCAAGCTGCATAGAATGGTGCCCCTCGCACCCGACATACCTTGTCGTCGGCACGTACAATCTCATCAAGGACGAGCCAGGGTGTACGAACTCGGAAGACAATGACGCCTTGACCGTAAAGAAGCCACAAAGTCGCAGTGGCAGTCTCATCGTCTTTCGACTTCACAACGGGACCGTGTAAGTTATTCAGAAACGCGCAGCTACGTCGCTTCTCTAACCCCTCTAGGCATCATGTTCAAACTATCTCCCATCCTTCGGCAATCTTGGACCTCCACTTCTGCCCCCTGTCTGGCGCGCAGGACATCCTAGCTGTTGTCTCCAGCACCGGTACACTGTCTATCTTTCGTTTGGATCCAAGCTCAGACGCATCTGAGCCGCTGAGGCACTTGGCGACAAGCAGGATCTCTAACATTCCTGAAGAGGTTCTTTTTCTTTCAGGCGTATGGAGCCCCCATGATTCTTCGTTGATTGCCCTCACAACATCCGCAGGGGAGGTGCGAGTCGTACGTCTCGACAAGTTTTGGCGAATCGTTGAGGGAGATGTCACGGCTGTCATCACGCACTCGCTGGAAGCCTGGACGGCGGCATTTTGTCCACCGGAGCCAAGTGAAAGCCGGGGGAGCGCTGCAGCCGGTGATGCCCAGAGCGACCTGTTCGTCGTGTACTCGGGCGGGGATGACTCTGCCTTCCAATATGCTTCATGCGTGGATAAGAAGGCTGGGAGTGAAGACTCAGACGTGGCGGTGAGCCCCCAATATCCTCCCCTTAACATCAGCGGCCATGGCGCCGGGGTAACAGCCATCCTTCCAATCCCGATGCGCTTAGCAGACGGCGCGAGAATTGTGGTCACGGGAAGCTATGATGACTCGATGCGAATTCTTGCGATTCGACCTCCACACGAGACATACGGTCTTCGCAAGTTTCAGCGTCTGGGTGAAAAGAACCTAGGAGGCGGCGTCTGGAGGCTGAAATTGATTGAAATTCAAGAGAATGCTGGACAGTGTCGCGCCAGGATCCTGGCCTCTTGTATGCACGCCGGTGCAAAGATCGTAGAGCTCAAAGGGCCTATGCATGGCGAGGACTGGGAGATTGAGGTTCTCGCAAGATTTGATGAGCATGAGAGCATGAACTATGGTAGTGACTGCGTTCCGGTCTCCGGAGATGGACGCTTGATTTGCGTGTCGACAAGCTTCTACGATAAGAGGCTGTGCTTGTGGGAAGCGGTCTTGCCTTGATATGCCAAAGAGGATTCTTGGTAGAGGTAGTTTCAATAAAGAGAACGAAGCCAGACGGGTCAATTCAATGCAAGTCCCAGAGGCCGGGCTTCGGGCCTAACCTAGGCACCTTCCCTACCTTCACCATACCTATGGTAAGGTAGTTAAGGTGACTAATAGTAGATAAGTGCACACTGTACCTGCTTACCAGGCACCTTGCCTTAGGGGAGTCGTGCATGGACGAAGGAATCCATGAGGAGGGTGCCTCCATACCTCCCTTACCTAAGGTATCTTACCTTATGTAATGGAAGCCTGCCTACCCACCTTATGAACGTTTACCTACCTACCTTCCGGTACCGTCTATTGCCAGATAGTGCACACGGTTCGTAGTGGTGCCCCAGCCCGACAACGCGACTATTACTCTGCCTAGGTAGGTACCTACCTACCCACCTAATTTCATCCATCCGCTGAATGATGGGAGGTAAGGTAGGTAGGCACACCACCTGGGTACCTGAGGTGCTTTGCGTTGCACTGCTGCCCTGGCCTGGTTTTTGATGATGCAAACCTAAGCATATTCGCTGTTGCTGCTGCCTTCACCTCACTCCATGTTCTTAGAACTTTCGGTATTCCTCTGGTCGGCTTGCACAACTGTCCGCGTTTGTTCCCACTGGCAAAGCTACGCCCTGCTTCTCTCTTTTTTCGTCTAACCTGATTCGCTGTCACATTCTCTCGAACTTTCTCTCCTCTTGAAAGCCTATCAACGACAGGCCAGTCGAGTAAAAGTCGGGCGCAGCTGATATTGAGGATCGTCGAGAACAAAACGAGTCGGTCCAGGTGCCTTTGAAGACGCCATTATCTATTCAACGTAAGTTACACTCGCTCGCGCTGCAAGGCTCATGCCTTAGTTCTGCGCCCGCGCCTTGTCCACGCCGCCCGGCCCTTTTTACACCACTCTCAACCTTTGCTAAGTGCTGTATTTCGCGTCTTGGGCAGCATTCTCACCGAAACCTGCATTCCCTCTACATCGCATTCTCCCGCCACTTCCTCGTCCTCAACTCTCCGAGTCTGGCCTGTACAACGTCCGCCGTATGAACCAAGACCAAGTCATCTGCTGAAGAAGCAGCTTCTGCAGGTGTCTGCTTACCCTACGGTCGACCACTTTAGCTGTCATGGACGGACATGCCGCCAATGGCGAGGCCGGCTTGGCTCAGAATGCCACCTCCATGAACGGTGCAAATTCCGACATAATATCACAGATCCACCAAGCCCTCGAGGCTATACACAACCCTTACTCACCCAACGACTCCCGTCGAGACGCGCAGGCCTTCCTCGAAAACATCAAAGGCATAGACGAAGCTCCATTTCACGGTTTTACTCTAGCCTCCGACAAGTCCCAGTCACCCGTTGTGCGCCATTATGCCCTTTCCCTCCTCGAGCATGCGATCAAACACAGATGGGCCGACTGTAGCGAGCATCAGTCTTCTATCCTTCGGGATTGGATGCTGGAGCTTTGTCGCAGCTTGTCGAAGGACGATCCCCTATATATCAGGAATAAGACGGCTCAGTTATGGGTTGAGGTTGCTAAGAGATCATGGGGCTCTGAGTGGATGGACATGGATGAGCTTTTGCTTCGCTTATGGCAAGTTCCTGATTCTGCTGTTCACAAAGAGCTCGTTCTGTTCGTTCTGGAGACGCTTTCCGACGAAGTCTTCAATGGCGACGACGCCGTGGTCGCCATGCGCGAGGGCGTGCTCAGCAGGAGCTGTGTCGAGATTTTCACTCCGGCCACAGTCCTCAGAGAGGCTTTCCCGAACAGAACTGCTGGCCCCGAGGTGCGATATGGGGAAGAAGGTTGGCTGAGCCGGGTATCCGAATTCCTCAGTCAGTGTCTTCACGGGGATGCTCAGAACAACGACCAAATTCGGTCTTGTGCCGTCAAATCCTTGCTCGTCTTCCACTCGCTGATGCCCTGGGCCATACCCAAGGCTGTTGCCGTCGCCAATTGCGTAGCTGTCATGTGCACAGCGCTCGCGACGCCCGAGGTGTCTATTCAGAAGGTACATGATCGATGCATGATTACGCCTGCCTGAGAGGAAGAGAACATGGAACAGCTGACCAGCAACAGGCATCTCTGGAGGCTTTACATGCACTGTATTCCCGCTCAAACTTCACCGAACAAGAGTTTAAGGATCTCGTTGCGCCCATGTACGATGCTAGCTCTGTAGACCTTATGAAGAGGCTCTTCGAGTGGTCGGCTGTTGACGTGGATGACATTGATGAGGACAAATACCAATTTGGTAAAAAGTTCTCCGAGGCAAGTCTTTCTTTGAGCTGGCTTGATTATATTTGTTGATGGGATGTAGATGCTGTCCCTCTTGGGCAACTATCTCGACCGAAGATTTTCCGCGATTCCGACCAGTTCAGACGTGAACGGGTTCCTCGATTTGCTGCTTCTTACAGTGCAAAGCCCAAGTCTGATCATCGCCATACCCGTTTTAGCTACGTGGACGCGACTACTCAACAACAGACTCATCGGACAGAGCCCGGCCAATAATCATCTAGTCGGCCCACTGCTCGAGGTCTGTGGCTCCCGCCTAATCCGTTATGAGAACCTGCCGGAAGACACTCAGGACCCAACCTTCCTCTTCCTGATGGAAGATACCGATACCGTTCCAGAACGACACGCTTTTCTCGGCAATTACAGAAGGTTCAGTACGCAGGTCATCGAAACAATTGTCCAGTTGAAGCTTTCCGATGCCGTCTATCATATTCTTGGTCAAGCCGAGCAAGTTTTGCAGCATTTATATGAAGGTCACCCACCGATGGATGGTAGGTTATCGGATGTATCTTGATCACTTTTGATGGAAAGGCGACGGCTGATTCTCGTAGTGTCCAAGTACATCAAGCATTCAATGCCTGTTTTGCGCGTTGACGCACAATTCACAGGCATCGAGGCGGCGCTGAAAGGCTACATGAAATGGAGAGCAAGCGCGACCCAACAAAGCATGCCGGACTACGTGAGTGAACAGTCACTAAAACGATGACATCCAGCTTATAGACGACAGGAGCAACAGCGCGCTGCTCTAGAGAGAGATCTGGAGTCCTGGTGCAGCAAACTGCTTGAAATGAATTTCGAAGACCCTCTGATTCGGAAGAGAGTGCTACAGTTGCTGGTTGCTTTCTCTACCACAGCCCTCGACAAGAATCCAGGATTCATGCTCAAAGTCCTCGAACACATACTCATGACATGGCCAGCTCCTCGTCCAGAGCACCGAGCTTTCAACGAGGCGATCAAGGATTTTCAGTCCGAAAGCATGGTTGAGCTGCAGCGATTGGCCTCGAAGGTACCCGACCACCTGCTAGGCGTATATGACCAGATAGAGGCAAAGGTCAACGAGATGATTTCCTCAGGAAGTTTGGATGAGAAACGACAAATTGCTTACCAGAGTTTCCTCTTCATTATCATTCACCGGGCCACTAATATCGACCCTTCCAAACAGTTTGAGCGACTGCAGGGATTTGTCAAGCCAGTGACAAGCCTCTGGCAAAATCACGAATTGAAAAGCGCTCTCTCATCGTACTCGGGCTTTTGCGAATTGATGGCCCTGGACAAAGCCAAACGATATCTCATGAGCCGTCGCGTCCATGAAGTCAAAGACTGGGGCACTAGCGAGCTGGATGCAGAGGGTCTTGCCCTCCAAAGCGAGTTAGAGGAGAGACAGAAGGTAAAGATAGAGGCTCCTTTTTGAGGTATCACTGACTTACCTGACAGTAGGTGTTGCCTCTTCGCCCGACGAAATCATTTCTGTCTTTTTCTGTAGAGAAGCTCGAGAAGTCTTCTGCACCCTTCCAGATATCGTATCGCTTGTGGAATGATAGCTTTCCAATTATCCTACCTGACCTTCTACAATTTCTCAGGTAAGTTTCCACTTATTCGTAACGCTCAGCCCACTGACCAAGTCTGCAGCCATGCTCACGCCTCGCATAATCCAGATAATTGGACAGAGCTGCCCCCCGGTATGCGGTCTGTCGTTGGCGGCGTGCTCAGTGATCGTTTTTGGCAGGCGGGGATTTCTGAGGGCAGCAAAGATGAATTCTATGCCCGTGTCATGGATAAGAAACACACTCTCGAAGGGCTTGCTTCGACGATACGAGGAAGCGTCAGGTTCGTACGAGAAACATGCTATGCCATCATCTACTGCATGAGCCGTTTGGAGATGCAGTTCTATGGCTTTAGCGAATTGCCAAACCCCCTTGCACAAGCGCTTTTCCATAATTCTTTTTATCTCTCTGCACATCAGCAGATCAACCTGCTGAATCTTGTGCGTTATCTCGTGGACGATTGTCCCCTCGAGCAACGTGAGCACTTCCTTCCCCCACTCCTAGCAGCTTGCTTCCAACAGATGGATGCAAAAATCAACTCGGAGTGGGAGAAGTTAGAGCGCCAACAAGCAATCGACGCCGCTGGAGATGCGCTTACCGAAGAGATGAAGTCGGAAAGCATCTTGCGCCAGGTCACTTACACTGCCGTTATCATGGTGGCGGATTTCCTGGATCCCACCAAGAGGAGTAAGTAGTGTCTTTCCATCCCTCACAGTTCGCTTCTGCCTGTCCTGTCTTCATTAGCCACGCGTTTCGGCCCCATGCACTCTCCTCTGAATCATTTTGGTTCAGTTCACTTGGGACAGCCCTGCTTTGATTTGCTCTTGCACCGCGTACTTCGGTTTGGGAATGCACTAGAACGCCTTTCGGCGTCGTTTCGATATTGTTATCTCAGTATGGAGTGCTAACATTGAACTTAGACCCTCCGTCATTAAGATCACAGAATGGTCACGAGCCACCTCGCAGGTATCCGTCATTGAGGAAATTCTGCTTAATGCAGTCTACGATTGTAGAGCCGCTGCTCCTCTTCTGCACTCACGCGATCCGGATGAGAGACACGCGATGCTGTAGCATAATTTTGCGGGTATTTCGATCTATTGTTCCAGACTTCCATCAGTCGGAACCAGTCTCGCCAAAATCTGTACCTGCGCACGACGGCCATAACTCTACTACCAGCGGCACGGATCTTTCCCTTGACTCAACGCCAATTTCTCCTGAAGCAGCTTCCGCAATCAGGGAGTACATCTCGTCAGAAGTGCTCCAAGCTTGCATCAACTCGTTCCATGAGCCTTACTTTGTAGACCTGCAGAAGGACTTGGCCTCATTAATCGCCTCCATAGTGGTTTATTACAGCCCCTCGACTAGCACGCCTAGAGACGTCCTCCTTTCGCTACCCAATATCAAAGTAGCTGACCTCGACAAGCTGAACGATTTCCTATCGAAGCCAGCTTCCCACACACGCCAGCAACGAGCACTTGTACTTGACCTTCTCAAAGATCTCAAGGGAATAAGCATTGCAGAGCAGGGAAAATTGCCCAAGACTAGTACTTTTGGGCGAGTTAAGAGATCAAATCGCAGCAAGATGGCGCAAGAATTTATGACACCCACAAACGAGCCGGGTACACGTAGCGGAGCGGTCACTGGGGCGAGGCAAGGCACGCCAGATGGCCTCGAAGGCGTGGCCAACCTATTCGAGGGCTAGTAGATCTCGCAATAGTGGCTCCTGGGATTTGCGGTGTCTGCCGTGGAAGAGGACATGGGACAAGAGGCAAGCACAAAAAGATGATCATGTGCTCAATAAGGTTTTTTTGATGGGTTTCTCTGTTTGCCGTCCGGCTGTGCATCTACAGAGCCGCTGACTGAGAAAGCCCTGGATACACAGGTTGGTCCAATGTTGTATAGACATGGTGGGGGGTTAACGCCTGGGAATATGTGCCTCGGCACTGAATTGGGAAGGTGGAGAAGGAAGAAGGAAAATAAGATACCAACGCTTTTCGAGGCGCATGACCGATTGTGGTACCGCTCCGGCCCTCTGTCAAGTGTTGATCCAGAGCAGCATGCTGGAACATGAATATTGCCGGCTTCACTGCCCAGATTGTTGTACATACGCCGTACACGGTGGTCCATAGGCGGGAGTTTCTAGCGTCAAGGATCGTAGTCCCCCGATGGAGCAAGGTGCTCAATGTTTTGAGGAACTGGTGCAAGCAACAGCTACACCATATGTCAGCAGTTGCATATTTACGGTGATGCGACTCGCGAGAACACACAGTAGCCAGAACGAGGCGCCTGGACGTGAGAGAAGTGCAATTCAATTCATACGGAGCAACCCCGATTTGCGGAGGGCAGCATGCAGGTGCGGGGCCGCAAGCATTTCCAGACTGAGATGGCTTCATCCAGGGTCCCGGCACATTGGCCGGCATGGCTAGAGCTGGTTTTACTGGTTACCCGGAAAAGAATGAGGGGTTCCCATGATCGCACAGGCGATCCACGGCATCGGCCGATGTATCATCCGTACCCGGTCCGGCTACCTAGTTACGAGAGACATTTCTGGTCTTCGTGGAGACTATGGGTGATGGGCCTGTTTGGCTTTGTCTGCCTTTATCTGCCTAGTAGGATAATGAGCTGCGTGTGGGTTCACCAGGCGAAAAGTGAGGTGCTACTGAAGTAGATGGACAACAAGTTTCGATCTCTGCGACCATCACGTCGCCGAAGCTGCTCTTCACAACACTGCGCACGTCTACGTGCGCACCCTTACCTGGCGAAACGAGATCGCCGTCCAGTAGCACGCCCGGATGCCGCGCGCGATAGGGCAATTCACAATGCCAAAGCCTCCCCTCTATCTCAAACGGACCCAAAGTCTTCTCCTTGGCGAAGACTGATAACTTAGACAAGAGCAATCTTGCTGCTCGAAGACTACTCTTACGGCCACTCATAACGCATCATTCGGGAGGGGGAAAAGGGATGAAGTCGAGGGTGGGGGCGAGACATCGATACTGGTGACTGCTTTGTTGGCCGAGGCATTGAAGAGATGGGCCTCTGAGACGGGGAGCCTCTCATTGGCTTGTCCTGCACGCTACCTAACTAGAGAATCGACGTAATTCGCTGTCTTCCCTTGTTTGTTTTTCTCGCGCCTCAGCCAAGTTTATGGATCTTTGGCAAGAGGTGGTAACGTTTGTTCCGTAGGTTTGGGTCGACTGGAGAAGGGATGATCCCGTTGACTTGAGTTGAATGGGCACGAAGCTCAGGGTGTCTACGTGTTCGAGTCGGCATTTCTGTACAACAAAAAAGGCACTCGATGCCGATGCTCCATCACTCACGGCTAGCCGTGATTGTTTACATCAAGTCGTGAAAACATGCAGTGCCGATAGGTTTTGGCGAGTGCCAATGTGCTGGTCAACCACGTACTGCGTACGTATCTTCGCAATAGCCCGTGAAATCGCCCGCCGTGGAGGACACCAGGAGTCACCCAGCGAAAGAAGGGGAGTGTGAACCTCGGGTCGGTGCGGGATGAGATGGCCAGCACGGAGGCTGCGGCTTCAGAACGTTTGGCTTCCATGGATGAAAGTCGACAGGGACCGTGCTTGTGTTGCCGTTGGTGCTGGAGGTAAAGGACTGCGCGAACAAATAGTGCCGAGTGAAATCGCATTTTTACTTCGCTATTATCTCGAGATCTAGGAACCCCGGCGCGGGTCACCGTGATCGATCAGTCCAATAAGGGCCGCATCCCCCGCGAGCGGATATTGGCGATCTACCTACTGCGTAGAGCCACTATGTACAGCGAGCGTATGCACTTAGTGAGAGAGCGTTGCAAAGACGGACAGGGACCTCGACGTCTGGAGTTTTGTGTTTCGGAAAAAAAGCCCGGCGAGTGACGTTTCTCGTCCGGGTCTGGGTAATGATGATGGATAATCCTCCGCCCCCTATCAGGGGCGACAGTGTCAAGTTTCTGGCCTCCCGGAGACCGAGACAACGGCAACGGCAATGGCGTAAACACCGATGATCTGGGCTCAGGGTATCGGGGCGAGATAACAATAAACGACGCCGCGTACCTCGCCATCCTGATGCTATGTAAACCCAATCTTTGTTCAACTGGGCGTCTGAACTGAACTTTGGACACCCGTGACGGGCTTTGTAAGACATCAACCACAATACTGCGTACTGTTCAAAACCAGGGGCTGGGATACTGCTATGCCTCCAGCGTCCACCTGTGGGAAGTGTGAATTGATGGGACGATCAGGGGATTTGCCGTCAGAAGTCACCACCGTCGTCGCACCAGGAGGTTATCTGCTGAGGTGCTTCTAGAGAGGCGAGGCAGGACGTCTTGGGTTCCCATGTGCACGGGGCGGCCAAGCATTGCTGATAGCGCAGGTCCGTGGGTTGATCACTGGTGACATGTCATGTATTCTATTCGATTCCCTCGAGTCGTGTCGCCCGAGTGTAAGTTCTCGACGTCTGCCAAGGCAGCGAGCTTCCTTGAACTGTAGTGTCCCAACCGTCATCTATATGCAGCAAGACATGCCTTTCATCTGTTCTCGAAGCCGAGGAGGGCCGACTCGACATTTGCTGGCTGGTGGTCAACCACAGCTGGCTTTGTCTCTGGCACTTCCTTGAAAAAGTGGATTACGGTCGAGGAGGTAGGATTTGCCATGTCTCGTTTGGTCTTGTCTTGCCTCACCTTGCCATCGCCTTGCCTGCTTCCTGCATGGTCATCAAAGATGGACAGAAAAGCGCGCCATCTACGATATCCGTGTGAACGGAGAGGCACATATGTCTCAGTCCACTTGTCTCGGGCTCACGCCTCCTTGTCTTTCGTACAGTGCGGCGCCAACTTAGGTACATCACCTACTCTAAATGTAGTATCTGTACCTTACCTACACACCTGAGATGAGCCCTGCCGGTCCGGCCAAGTGCGGATACCCGTTGTGTGGTTAGACAACGCCACGGGCTTTGGAACGCGGAAGTACCCGTCGTCGACATCAGCAGTAGTACTCAGTATGCATTTACTGCATAGTAAATCGTTCAGCCGGGGGGCCTAAGTGATCAGGAAGAAGCTGCAGAACAGGAAGAACAAGTCCAGGTGAAACCGTCCAAAGACCTCGGCGCGCTAGTCAACACCGTCGGAGTAGCCTGCCGAGGGGGGCCTGCGCCATCAACCAGAGCCTTGGAGACTGACAGAAACCGAGCCCGACGCAAACGGCCATTGTGGTTTTCTCCGGCGCTTAAGTTCATGACTTGGTTCAAAGCTGTTTGCCATGCCCCTTGGGCAGACAACGCCCGTCAGCCGCCATAAGCCCTGGTCAGGACCACCTCATGCTTTGGAGTCTCGTTGTCATTGCTATTGTCATTGTCCTTCTCATTATCAGAGCAGCGGTTGAGCGGCTCTGTTCCCCATGCAAGGCCCAATACACAACGGACTTTGAGCTGTCAAGCCCAGCTGAGGGCCCAGGTAGACAGGGTCGTTTGGGGCAAAGCGTGGAAAAGAAAACCATACCATGTACTCTCAAACCTTGAGAGCAACCTACACACCACACCCATCCTTACACTACCTACAACCTCACACAAGGCGGCCCTTCCCCGAGTCCCCGACGTCTTCGTGCTGCGTCGTGCTGGGCATATCCCGGGCTGCAAGCTGTGTGAACCAGGTTCCGTTTCCCCTCGCTGTCACGCCTTCTGCGGCATATACGCAGTGCGACGTAGGCAGTACTTGTGTGCCTTCCATTCTTGCACTCGCCCATTGTCATTTGTTGCCAACCAACAAGTGTCGGATCTGCATACCATTGTCAAAGCGGCTCCTCTATCACGCACGCAGTACACCACACCACCCAGGTATCCTAGGTAAGGTAGGCAGGCACTGGAGGAAGTCGCGCGCAGTGGCACAGTGCGTATCTACCTGCCTACCTTATCTATCCTGGATCCACTTGCCTTAAGGTGGGTACCCAACCAGGTAGCGTGCGGCGTGAGGTGCTCTGCCCCAGGCTCTACGGTACTCTAGCTTTATGTTATCTTACGGACACTCTTGCCTACGGTAGGTTCGGCACCTCACTGCATAGGTAGTACCTACCTTACCTTACCTTACCTTAGCGGGAGTATGAGGGACCTGGGGACCCTCGCCCCAGGCCAGTTAGGCACGCCCGAGGCCAGTGACCCTCGCCCAAGGCCAGTAAGGCACGCCCTAGGCTAATAAGCCTCGCCAGATCAATGAGCCTCGCCAGGTGCGGTTACAGGGGCCTTGTAGGGGCTTACAGGGATAGCCCCACTTCTTTCCCAGCAGCGGCGCGGGCATCGCGGGCATCGCGGGCATCGCAGTCGCGCAGCGTCAACTTCTGGGGATATGGGTAACTTGCGATTGCGACTTTCACATCAACAGCGGCTTCGTAGCCGAACGGAAAGATTTCGCATTTCGTAAACAAAAACTGCGATATCTCAACGTAAAGTAACCGGGTTCAATTCCGGGCTCGTACGTGTAATTGTGTAGTTGAATATATCGGTTTTTTGACTTTTTGAACTTGTATGTGGAACCTGGCGAGGCTCATTGACCTGGCGAGGCTTATTGGGCTCGGGCGAGGGTTACTGAGTTAGCGGGTCCTAAAAACCCAGCGAGCCTCACAGGCCTGGGGCGAGGGTCGCCAGGTCACTGCTACCACCGCTAAGGTAGGTGTTGTAGTTTGCAAGTACCGAGTCTTCCTTCCCCCTTGCTCATTGTTCTCCCCTGTCTGCTCCCCCCGTCTCATGCTCGCTATGTACTGTGCTTCCACTGGACCACTGGATCTTTTCCCACCTCCCCGAGTCCCCACCACACTTACAATCATTTCCCTCTACCCCTCCCAATGCAACGCATCGCCTGCTACAGGCTAGCTACGTGCGCTAGCACTAAGGTAGTCAGGGTGCCAGGGTAGGTATGGCTAAATCGATGGGTGAGGAGGGGCTTCAGCCCCTCTCCAATGTTCCGTCTCCACTGTACCTGAGTGTTCGAGTCCGAAGAGACGTTGGAGCTCTACAAGTACTCGTGTATGCCGCCTGCGTTGGCTCTGCACCAGGAACGTATAGGTTTCTTTTTGGGGGTTGAACCAGGACTTTCTCGTCTTCCAGTACGGGCTTGCAAACTTTGGTGCCAAAAAGAATCAAAAGAAGAAGAGAAAACCCCCTTACGACAAGGACGACGCAGAGAACCAGATCAACGCGCTTTTCCAGGCCTCACGCAGCAGAGCGGTTTGCTGATTCGTCTTCGGCTGCCGACATTCGATATTTTGCCTACCACACAACCTATACCACTCACTCACTACCCTCAATCTTC